>SJYV01038432.1:352100-378978 GCA_006410875.1 Neotragus pygmaeus | reverse complement strand
AAGGCTATGGTTTTTCCTGTGGTCATGTATGGATGTGAGAGTTGGACTGTGAAGAAGGCTGAGCGCCGAAGAATTGATGCTTTTGAACTGTGGTGTTGGAGAAGACTCTTGAGAGTCCCTTGGACTGCAAGGAGATCCAACCAGTCCATTCTGAAGGAGATCAACCCTGGGATTTCCTCGGAAGGAATGATGCTAAAGCTGAAACTCCAGTACTTTGGCCACCTCATGAAGAGTTGACTCATTGGAAAAGATTCTGATGCTGGGAGGGATTGGGGGCAGGAGGAGAAGGGGATGACAGAGGATGAGATGGCTGGATGGCATCACTGACTCGATGGACATGAGTCTGTGTGAACCCCGGGAGTTGGTGATGGACAGGGAGGCCTGGCGTGCTGCGATTCATGGGGTTGCAAAGAGTCAGACATGGCTGAGTGACTGAATTGAACTGAACTGAGAGTATTTTTAATTTCTGTAATTGTGTTGTTTGTCTCTATATGTTTATTCTTTAATCCTTCTAAGTCTTTGTTAATTGATTCTTGCATTTTCTCCAATTTGTTTTCAAGGTTTTCGATCATCTTTACCATCATTATTCTGGATTCTTTTTCAAGTAGTTTGCCTGTTTCCTCTTCATTTATTTGGACTTCTGTGTTTCTAGTTTGTTCCTTTGTTTGTGTACTATTTCTCTGCCTTTTCATTATTTTTTTTAACTTATTGTGTTTGAAGTCTCCTTTTCCCAGGCTTCAAGGCTGAATGCTTTCTTCCTTTTGGTTTCTGCCCTCCTAAGGTTGATCCAATGGTTTGTGTAAGCTTCTTATAGGGTGAGATCTGTGCTGAGTTTTTGCTTGTTTGCTTTTCCTCTGATGGGCAAAGCTGGGTGAGGTGGTAATCTTGTGTGCTAATGATTGGGGTTGTGTTTTTCTTTTGTCTGTTGTTTAGGTGAGGTGTCCTGCACAGGGTGCTACTGCTGGTTGGATGATGCCAGGTCTTGCATTCAAGTGGTTTCCTTTGTGTGAGTTCTCACTATTTGATACTCCCTAGGATTATTTCTCTGCTAGTCTAGGGTCTTGGAGTCAGTGCTCCCACTCCAAAGGCTCAGAGCTTGATCTCTGGTCAGGAAAGAAGTTTCCACAAGTGGTTTGTTATGGCATTAAGTGAGATTAAAATAAATATCCAAAAACAAAAAGCCAAAGATGAGCCCCAGAAATGACAGTTACAAAATCAGGCAAATAATAATTAAAATAATGGAATATACACACATATATATACACCCAGGAGCAAACTCAAAACAGTCCAACAAAAATAAAGTACAGTCAATTTACAAAGGTGAACAAAGGAAATCAAAAATTATGTTTACCAGTTAAGGACAAACTAACTAAAGCACAAACTGGAAAACAAAACTAAACCAAGGTACCAAGTGGTGACTAAAGCAATGGAAACAAAAGACTACCAAATCTGTTGAGAGGAAAGGAAAGAAAAAATAGATATGCAAAGTTAAATAGAGGTAGATGAAGACATATATTAAAGATTAACAGCAAGGGGAAAAGGACAGTAGGAAAGGCAAATAAAGGAATAAATGTAGAAAAAATTAACAGTCTTTTAAAAATAAAAATTATAAAAAAGAGGGGGGGGGGAGGAAAACTCTAAAGAACTGCAAAAGCCCAATGTAGAGGCAGAGATTTATAACAACAATAAAAAAATATGACTGAGAAAGAGTAAAGCTCAAAAGCTTAACTAGATTTCATAGTGCTAATAAAATTGACAACTACAACGGGGCGGGGGGGAAGGAATTTACCGAACAAGTCAAAACATAAGAAAAATAAGTGTTTTTCTTGAGTCAGTGCTATCAGGGTCCTTTCCCTCACTGTGAGTCACATCCACCTCACCTCTCTAGGATGCCCTCCAACACTGTGCTGATCTCTGGACCTGCTGTGAGGGCAGCTCAGATTCTAACCTGGTCCTACTCCTGGATGTTCTTGCCTCCAATGTCCACAGCTATCAGAACTAGTGTGTTTTCTTTTGTGGGAGCTCTCAATGACCTTTTATATATTCCATAGACAAGAGAGTCTGCCTAGTTGATCATGTGGATTTAATCTGCAGCTTGTACAGCTGCTGGGAAGCTTTTGGGTCTTCTTCCTTAACCACATTGCCTCTGGGTTTCAATTGTGATTTTATTTCCACCTCTGCATGTGGGTTGTCCACCGGGGTTTGCTCCTGAGACTTCCCTGGACGACGTGGGTTTGCCCGCTGTGAGGACTAGGTCAGGAGGTGGCGCAGCTGCTTGGGTACAGGGGTTCTGGCAGCACCAGGTACACAGGGGAGTTGGTGGCTAGGGCAGCAGGAAATATATGCTCTAGAAAGGTATGACCACCAGTATTGGCCAATACGCTCCAGTATTCTTGCCTGGAGAACCCGGCTCCCTGACAGAGAAGCCTTGAAGGCCATAGTCTCAGTCCAGTTCAGTTCAGTCACTCAGTCGTCTCCGACTCTTTGCGATCCCATGAATCGCAGCACGCCAGGCCTCCCTGTTCATCATCATCTCTCGGAGTTCACTCAGACTCATGTCCATCGACTCCATGATGCCATCCAGCCATCTCATCCTCCGTCATCCCCTTCTCCTCCTGCCCCCAATCCCTCCCAGCATCAGAATATTTTCCAGTGAGTCAACTCTTCCTATGAGGTGGCCAAAGTATTGGAGTTTCAGCTTCAGCATCATTCCTTCCAAAGAAATCCCAGGGCTGATCTCCTTCAGAATGGACTGGTTGGATCTCCTTGCAGTCCAAGGGACTCTCAAGAGTCTTCTCCAACACCACAGTTCAAAAGTATNGTAGTTTGAGCATTCTTTGGCATTGCCTTTCTTTGGGATTGGAATGAAAACTGACCTTTTCCAGTCCTGTGGCCACTGCTGAGTTTTCCAAATTTGCTGGCATATTGAGTGCATGACTTTCACAGCATTATCTTTTAGGATTTGAAATAGCTCAACTGGAATTCTATCACCTCCACTAGCTTTGTTCCTAGTGATGCTTCCTACGGCCCACTTGACTTTGCATTCCAGGATATCTGGCTTTAGGTGAGTGATCACACCATCATGGTTATCTGGGTTATGAAGATCTTTTTTGTATAGTTCTGTGTTCTTGCCACCTCTTCTTAATATCTTCTGCTTCCATTAGGTCCATACCATTTCTTCCTTTATTGAGCCTATCTTTGCATAAAATGTTCCCTTGGTATCTCTAATTTTCTTGAAGAGATCTCTAGTATTTCCCACTTTATTGTTTTCCTCTATTTGTTTGCACTGATCACTGAGGAAAGCTTTCTTATCTCTCTTTGCTATTCTTTGGAACTCTGCATTCAGATGCTTATATCTTTCCTTTTCTTCTTTGCTTTTCAATTCTCTTCTTTTCTCAGCTATTTTTAAGTCCTCCTCAACCATTTTGCCTGTTTGTACTTCTCTTTCTTGGGGATGGTCTTGATCACTGCCTCCTTTACAAAGTCATGGAACTCCTTCCATACCTCTTCAGGCACTCTGTCTATCAGATTTAATCCCTTGACTCTATTTGTCATTTCCACTGTATAGTTGTAAAGGATTTGATTTAGGTCATATCTGAATTGTCTAATGGTTTTCCCTACTTTCTTCAATTTAAGTCTGACTTTGGCAATAAGGCGTTCATAATCTGAGCCACAGTGAGCCCCTGGACTTCTTTTTGCTGACTGTATAGAGCTTCTCCATCTTTGGCTGAAAAGATATAATCAATCTGATTTCAGTATTGACCATCTGGTGATGGTCAACTGGAGGGGCCTAGTTGGCTACTTGCTAATGAATGGTTTGGGGAATAAAGAGCTATGATTTCCTATTTACAACAGCCCTGATCACCATCTTTTTCTGCATAGCTAGTTTATCAGTTTGGAATCCGTTTCAGGCAACAGAATCCACTCAGTAGTTGGGGCTGAAGGGGATTTGTTAACAGGCATTGGTTGTGTTAGTCACCCACTGGAAGGACTGGAGGAGTAGGCTCAAAGTTGAGCTTTCTGGAATAAGAATTACAATGCCTCTGCTGTGAGTCAAAGAATTCACAGGAAGTGGCTGCTAAACAGTATACCATAAAGTATACTGTTGTGGATGGCCTGCAGTGACACTTTGAAAAAACTGACGTCAGAGAGCAATAGGGGAAGAGAAGTTAGCAAAGGAGACTGTGAAAGAGTAGCAGAGAGGTCAGAGGACATCCAGGGAGTACGGGTCACAGAGGCTGAGGGAAGAGTTTCAGCAGAAGAAAGTGGAAAAGAGGATCTAAGAAATGTCCCATCTAAGAAGAGGCAATAAAGGGGTGGTCGGAAATCTTACAAGAACCATTCTAGTGAGATTAATGAAGCCAGAATGCCGTGGGTGAAGGAGCGAGTGGGAGGTATAAAAACAAAGACAAGTGTACACCACTCTTGCAGAAAGCCTGACTGTGCAGGAGAAGAAAGAGCAGGGTGGCTGTCAGAGTGGGACATAGTGGGAAGAGGGTGACTCCTTTTTTAGAAGATGGGAGAAAATAGTAGCACATTTTAAAATGTTTATGAGGAGAATCCTATCAAGGGAAGAATAATGTGCAATAGATGGCGTGTGGTTCTTCGAGAGATGGGAAGGGGTAGGATGAGAGATCTGAGGAGACAGCAGAAGTAGGAGGATCAAAGAAATGAATACCTGCAATGGAGAATAGGAGAGTCACTGGGCAGCCCTGAGTCCTTATATGAAAATCTGTATATTAAGAATGACAAATTTCAAATATCTAAGACACAGATGTATCTCAGAGGTGGTGAAGGACTCCAGGAGATGGTGAAGGACAGAGAAGCCTGGCATGCTGCAGTTCATGGATCATAAAGAGTCAGACATGACTGAGCAACTGAACACAATAAAAAGATGCAAATCTTAAAATGCTGGACTGGCTGAGTGAAGGTGGGATGGGAGCTGTGCAAATCCTATCCGTATATAACCGGGACACTAGAAGACCTATGGATCAGTTGTTTGTTTACATACAGTGAATACAACTTAAACTGGGTTGTAAAATGAAGGGACTGTATTAACTTAAAAGGAAAAGGTAAAAATTGTGTAGACTTCAGGCATAGGTCGATCAAGGCTTCCTTTAGGATTTACTCTATTCAGGCTCACTCCATGTGCTGGCTTTGTTCTTATTCTGGCTTCCCTCGGGGTTACACTTGGACTGCTAGCAGCAGTCAGGGTTGAGGATTCCAGAAAAAAATTGAAACCATCAAGAAAGAGTGGAGAGGGAAGAGGAAAAATACCTGCCTTCTTCCTTCTATCCAGTCTCCCACCATTTCTTCTTCTCTTGGCAGAACCTAACAAAAGCCAGAGGGGAGGGAGCATAGAATCACAGAACAAACGAGCAGAAGGATAGGGAAATGGGTCCGCAGGCAAACAGGCAGATATCTGGCACAGGCCCAAGAGATGCTGCATGCATGCTAAGTCACTTCAGTCATGCCTGACTCTTTGCAGCCCTGTGAACTGTAGTCCGCCAGGCTCCTCTGTCCACGGGATTCTCCAGGCAAGAATACTGGAACGGGTTGCCATGCCCTCCCCCAGGGGATCTTCCCAACCCAGGGATCAAACCCATGTCTCTTGCATCTCCTGCCTTGGCAGCCAGGTTCTTTACCACTAGTGCACCTGGGAAGCCCTAGCCCAAGAGGTATTGCACAGCAAAAATAGAGTGACCTTGGAGCAAGGCATTCAGAGCTCCTGCCAGCACACAGAACCTGAGGAAGCCACAACCAGCTCGAGGACCTGGCCTTCCTACATCCTGGGAGGTGATGACTGTCAGGTATTGCGGGGACAGTATGTTATTAGAAGTGGTATGACACTGTGAGTGTGAGTTTGCCTCTCAGTGATCCAATTCTTCTCTGCCTACAGTTAGTCAGGGCATAGCTGAATGAATCACTGAGAGGCATTCATATCACATGGAGATCCTGGGTGCTGGAAGCCAGCTGCAGTTCTAAGCCAGGACTTGGGGCTGATTTTAGGAAAGGGAGCAAACACACTTAGATTATGCAGTTGTATTACATAAGCCAAGCATACGTGGAAAGAAGAGGGTAGGCTAGCCAGCCGTATGCCGGGCTGTGGTTGCTATCATTTGGGGCTGCTGGCATATATTTTCCTCCTTCCTTCTGTAAACCAGCTGCTTCAGAACTTGTATAGGAACCCTGCACGGGTAAGACACTCAGCTTGGACAAGTGCTTTACACACACGGTGCCCATCAGCTCAAACATTCAGTCTCCCATTGTCCTTGTCCTCATGCTCCCTGAGTTAGGATTACAGAGGTATGCCTGTGCACCAGATGGCCAAGGCGATGGACGATGAGGTGGACAGCTGTTGTTTTTATCTTCCCATCACCCCTTCCTTTGGGTAACTAAACTTTCCCCTCCTTGTAGTTCTGGAAAGGGCTGTAAATCACAGGCGTCTGTACCCTATTACCTTAGAAGAGTCCATGTGACCTGGGCTAGGTTAAGCCAATCAGATACTCCCTCCCAGGAATGTGAGTTGGGAACAGATACAACAGGCCCAGAAAGCAGCTGAAGTTGGCTCTCTCTCCCTGGAGAGCCGCTGGCTGGGGGCAGGAGTTCCCAGCCGGGATCTTGAGCTCTGTCCTGTTCTTTGTCCTTCTTGAGGTCTGCCTGGTCAGCTTTGTGCATTCTGGGAATCCCTCAGTACCGAGAGGAGAATTTCCTGTTCCTAATAACCACAAACCCCTACCTGAAACAAGAGTCAACAAGATTTAAGGACTTTGGAATCTCAGAGCTTGAGAACTGAAGTTGCTAGTATTATTTGGGATGGAGATGATGCAAAGTCAGACACAATCACCGGGTTCTGGGACAGGTTGTACTGGCACAGAAATCCATGGACTTACATGTGCCCTTGAAAAACAGTGAGGTGTAAGGAAAAGCTTCATTATTTGGATTATATATTTTCTTAGACAATATGGCTTCAAAATGACTCGTGAATTTTTTTCACCTAACTCAAATTGTAATACACTAAAGGTGACATCCTGGGTACTCCAGTGATATCTGTGTTTCCAACGCAGGGGGCCCGGGTTCAATCCCTGGTCAGGGAACTAGATACCACATGCTGCAATGAAGACTTCGAACGCCACAACTAAAAGATACCACATGCTGCAACTAAGACCAGGTGCAGCCAAAATAAATAAATAAACAAATCTTTTACTTATAAAAAAAGTAATATACCGAGAGTGCTTCTTCAGGACAAACTTCCATTTCCCATTCTGCCTGTTCATTTCTATGAAAAGGATGTCTTTTCTTATGTTTATTAGTGTCATTGTCGTTGTTTAGTTGCTAAGTTGTGGCCAACTCTTTGTGAGCCCGTGGACTATAGCCCACCAGGCTTCTGCGTCCATTGGATTTTCCAGGCAAGAATCCTGGAGTGGGTGACCATTTCCTTCTCCTTATTAGTGTCATACATGCTATGAATTTAGAAATGTTTGCTGAAGGTTATCTTCTGAACATACAGAAAATGTACAAATGCAGTCCTAAAAATGATGCTTACAAATAATTTATTCTTAATTCATACATTTGTTTTTCAGCAAAAAAATGCATAGGTATTTATACAGATTTTCATATTCAAGATCATAGGGAACAAAGGTCTCAAGAAACTGAAATCATGGCGAATTATACAACAGACATGACTCATTTTTGTTCAGCTACATGCACAGAACTGACCAAGTGATAGCTATTTCTATGGACTATTTTTGCTTAATGTATCAGGTCATATGCGATTATGATTAAATAATGCTTTTCTGGGAGAATTCACCAATGATTTGAAACCATACTGTAGTATCTGTTCACATACCCCGAGAAAGCCTCGCCAGCTAGCTAAACACAGCTGTTTAGGATGTAGGTGGTGACGGGAGTTAAGGTCGCTTTAGAAGAATTAATTTAACAAGTAGTGGAAAAACATTATTCAGTGTCTTTTTTCATGCCTGCATTTTCCTTTACTCTCCCCTTCCTCCATTAACACCATTAAATGAACTTAAAAAATACTGACACAAGGAGGTCTCTGTTTGGTCACTGGTAAGTCCTCTCTCTGCCTCCGACCTGAGCGGGGAAAATGTGTATGGCCCTTCAGTTAATGACTGCAAATGGGGACCTGCTGGTTGTGCACCCTTGTAAATTTGAATGCAGTCATTGTACTTAAAGCCTTACTTTAGAAATGGATGAACCTCCTAAGGCAGATGGTTTGAGAAGGCCTAAATACATATGGAATCCTTTTAGAAACCTTTTGTCTTCAAGGCTGAGTTAGTGGCAAGTGAAGGCTTTGAGGGTGGTGGATACAGTCTAGGAGAAGGCTGAAATGGACAGAGCTCAGAGCTAGCACGTGCTTTATTTACAGAGAAGAGTGGGCATGGTATCCTCCCCTATCCCTGAAATAGAGCCTTTTCCTGGATGGCATGAGGCTTTATTCTTCTTTCTGCTCCAGAGAAACCAGGAGCGGAGTGTCCAGGGCTGCACATTTTCCTGGCTATGTTATCCATAAGCCTACTACGTTTGATGACTGAACCTCATCAGAGTGAACTGGGCCTCATTTCTGTATTGCCTTGGTACTCAGTTGCTTAGTTTTGCTCATAGCCTCCATAAAAGGAAACAAACTTGGTAGAAAAGTGGACCGTCTGTGCTCAGCCTTGTTGGAAGAGTACATTTAATGACATTTCTAATTATAATAGAATTTTGAAAAGACTTTTAAATGCAGCCTAGTGACACACCTATAACATAGCTGACCTGTTTTCTTCTTTTTTAGAAAATGATTTTTTATCCATCTTTAAACTATACACTATTTACATGTTACAAGACCTCCTAGGTCTTTATCATTTGGGTAAGAGCTCCAGGTGATTAAATTCCCAGGACAAAGATGAGGCTTTCCAAAAAGCGCTGGTTCTCATCTGCGTGCTAAGGCCAGTTTTTACAAATTGGTATTATAAACATTTAAATATAAAATTAGAATACTTCTCTAAAAATTTTGCCTATTAATTTTCATTTCTGCATCCAGCATACTACAAACAGATCATGCTATCTAACTAGAGATTGACCTAAAAGAAGAAATAAAATCAATGTGTCCCTGTTCTTCATCTGGAAACAAGGGTTATTTACATGGGGTCCTTTCTCAAGGTTGTGGTGAGCTGTGAGGAGAAGGGCCATTTCTTCAGGATGGTTTAAAAACCATCCGAAGATACTCCCCACCCCTGACTCCTGCTTGAGTGCTTATTGCATATTTTAGGTGGAGTATAAGGCATGAGAAAGGTGGCCAGCCACTTTTACACATTCGAGAATAATGTTACACATTCAAGAAATGCCATGTTTGGAACAGCTTTCAGAGACTGTTCAAGAAAAAAAATACTAAAGGTGGTGCATTTAGAAACTTTAGAAGCTTCTGCATTTAGAAGCATAGTACATTGGAAACATTTTCAAAAGCTCAAATCCAAAGCTGTGTTTCACTGAGTTAAATAGTCAATATGTGAGCATTTCTGCTGAATCTAGGTATGTGTTCAGAGCTTTAAAAAAGTCACATCCTGCCACAATTAACAGCCCAATAAGCATTCTCGGCCTCTGACCTATAAATAAACACTCTAATTCTGCAACTCACTGACAGACTCTGAAGAAGCTGTTTGGGAACAAAACGTCCACAAACTGTTAGAAATCTGCAAACCAGAAATGCAATCCGTTTGTCCTTTTTCTAATGATGACAAAATTTGCATTGGCTTTTGGAATAGTGACTAACAGTGGACATCTATTTTCACAAGTAAGAAATAGTTATTCATAATATTGAAGGAATAAACTCTTCAATAGGAAGACATGCAGATTCACAACACGGTACAGCAGCACTCAGCTTCCATCAATGATTGTGTCCTTTTCCAGTGTCTAGACTCGTTCGCTTTCTATTAGATATATGTTAGAGAGTATTGGTAGTCCTTCAAGAAAATGATTCAAAAGGTGATTAAAAATTGCCTGGTGCTATCCCCTCATGCCTTTCTGCCTTATGCCCTAATTTTACGGAGACAAATTAAAGACATGAAGCCACGGGTACATGTGCTACTCAAATACACCGAGGTGCTTGTGCTCAGGTCAAAACCTACAGGAAGTGGTCAGACTGACAAACAGAATTCTTCATCTGCCTATATGAGCAAGAACGCCCTGGGAATGCACATGCTTTTCTAGGGACAAAATGTAAAACTCAGGCAAAATTGCCATAATTAAACTTGTCCCATTCTGACTGTGTGAATAGAATCCTCCTCATTCTTCCTTTCCCATGCTTCCTTCCTAGCTTTTTCACATCTGATATTTTTTTCTAGATAACTTTCTCCAGGTTAATTTTTTTTTTTTTCTGAAACAAGGTACATAGGTTACAACACACCTAAAGGAGGGGAAAAGCTAAAGAATCTTAGCTAATCTTTGGAGATATAAGCATTTAAGTTCACATTAAAAAAAATTAATTACACTATCTATGAAATGCACACCTAATAATATCACAGTCTAGGCACTTTGGATGAATCTTATTTCATAATGATATGAACACTATGAACCTTCCAAAAGTGATTGTTATTTATTAATTAGCAGTGATGACAAATTTTTCAATTCTTTGTGCATATGCCTTCTCTCCCTTCACCTGGATTATTCATTAAACTTTCTAGTTATTTTTACCTACAATATTCACACAGACCTAGAATCAGAAAGAAAGAAAAGGAGGGAAGGAAGGAAGAAAACTAAAGAAAGAAATCAATCGTGGGTAAATTATGATGTTAATTGAAAGAAGATGCTATGCATTGTTCTTAGAGTAATAGGAGAAAAGAACCAAACTCAGTGGCTTAGGACATTGTGCTTATGGGCAAGGTTAGAGTTGGATCCCTGGTCAGAGGGTTTTTTCCCAGTGTTCCTACCTCTGTTCCACCAGCAGAGGGTAATGGCTATAATGATATGGATTGCTCCTGGCCAAGCATCTTACATGTAGAAGGTGCTCAATGATCACTAAAGGCATTACATGAACAAAAAAATGAAAATCGGCTCACAGGACTCTTACAGAGTGAAGTTAGCAATGGCAGACTTCAACAGGTGAACTTCAACAACTTCAGCTCAAGAGGATAAAAAGTACTTAAGTGGTTAATAATAACATTTTGTTTACAACATTATAATCTAAATTCAAGGATGTGTGCGTGTGAAGTCGCTTCAGTCATGTGCGGATCTGCGCCCTTATAGACTGTACTCAGCCAGGCTCCTCTGTCCGTGGGATTCTCCAGGCAAGAAAACTGGTGTGGGTTGCCCTCCCCTCCTTCAGGGGATCTTCCTGACCCAGGGACTGAACTTGCATCTCCTATGTCCCCTGTATTGGCAGGCAAGTTCTTTACCACTAGTGCCACCTGGGAAGCCCAAATTCAAGGACAGCCATCTCTAATCTTGCTGTTTTGTAATTATAAGGTAACCCATTAAAGGAGGAAAAAATATATATATCCAGTTAGTGTCAATATGTTTGGCCAGGCATGATAGCCATATAAATTAGTAAACATAATTGACCACACAACCACCCCCACATTCTGTCACCTTGGGGGACCAATGGTATAACCCTGAAATGGAGATAACCCCTACAGTATCTTTCTCCTGCTAGAGTTTTGTGCATATTAATCAAGTTGTGAAGAGATCTGAAGATTAAAATCCCTGCTTATTATTGCTGTTAGCTCTCAGATTCAGCACCAAATCAGAAAAAGTTAGAAAAATGATCTCCATCCCCAGGTTTTGCATTCTTCAGAATGATTCCCCTGAAGCAGTAAGATGAATTAGGTGAAATGGGTTTTGACTGCAATCACTTACAGGCAGGATTTATGAATGGAAACATGGGAAGGCCACTGTGGCCAGCTGTGAAGCCCCATACTTTCTTCCCGGGCTATTTATAGAAAGTATATGGCCAGGGGGAAAGATCACGTTTATTTTTACAAGCCAGTCATGACATGACTGAAGAACTCACTTCCTCTCTCTGGGAAGGTCACCCTCTTCACCTGAAGGTGTAGATACAAGACTGACAGGAAAGACGGGGATCCCCTCCACCCTGGCCAATTAGGTCAGCCTGAGTCAGTTCCAGAGACCAACCCACGGGGTGACAGGCATGCAAGTCAAACACCCTCATTTCCCAGGCATGACTGCTCCTTGAGATGTCACCTAGATCATGATTAACAAGTAAAAATAAAATGCATTACATAATAGGGTTCAAAATTCTACTGCTGAAATAGGTTGCACAGAGATAAGGGAGTGCATTTTGACATTATTTGTGTTGTATTTTGAACAGCTGAACACTATAAACTAAGACTGAGTTTTAAAGGATGTAGCAACATGGAGAGTGTGAAAAAACATTTTACGTGAAGAAATATTTTACAAGCAATTATATTGTGATTGCCATATTATCTCTGAAATATGTAATACACCTGGAGAGTTCCATGCAAATGTGGAGACTGAGTAAATATTTGCTGATTCACAAAAATCATCTTTTACCTTGACTGAAATCTGGTATCATTTAGCAAATAACATATACAGCTTCACAAATCATCCCTTGGTCTTATGTAGTGTATAGGGTACCTATCGGAACACAAAGTAAAGCCAAACCACTGTTTTCCACCAGAATGTCCTTTGTCAATGCTGTCTGTGGTATATAAAAAACCAAGATGGAGTAGGAAAGGGAAAGTGCAAGAAGGAAGAGACAAAGGGACGAAAGTGAGACTTTACCCTGCAGAAACCTTCCAGGGGAAAAGTGTGTCATCTTACTGAGCTCATGCATCATAATCACTTGAAAATGATATGGGTATAATTTTATCCTTAAGTGGCCTCTGCTTAAGGACAAAGACACAGGGCAAGAAGAGAATTTCGTTTGAGAACCTGGAAGATCTCCAACAAACATTTAAAACAACAGATACGGGCTTAATTTCTCAAACTCATTGACATTTTTTAGAAGTCTGTCTCTAGAAAGTTTCTTCTGAAAAAAGAGATCGCTATTTTACCAAGAAGAACCAAAACACTTCGCAACCGGTTCATCTAGCTTCCAAATCAACATTCTTTGAGGTTCTAGAAGAGACAGCAATGACATGCAAATGAGTTTGCCTGCAGAAATAGCCAGATTTCCACAACTGTCCTTGAACACACATTCCGAATGGAGTTACAGCTGAGTATTAACATCCGTGGCAGGCACAACTCTCAGTCTCTGTAACGTAACCTAACAGGAATCTCCTTGCACTTTGCCAAAGATGAGACACTGACACCTATCAGCAGACTTGCAAAGTGTATTCATGGTCCCATTAAGAGGTCCTAAGTCAAATACAGACATACATAAAGTTTACGTCTGTGTGCAGTTAACACACAAGGATATTGGTTCCTCCAGGGAGCTGTGCTGAACCTCTCTGATTACAAATACAGTAGCGATTAAAAGCATAAACAAAAACAGCAGTCTTGGCAGGAGCACCAGCCTACCAGTGCTGAGGTAAGTGTTCATCTACCTTCTGTGCTTGATCTAAATTATACCGTGAAGGCAAGACTTCCCCATTCAATGACTTATTTGGCTCTTCACCAAAAGGAATTGTCAGGAAGTGTGATAAGCATTTAAATCACCTCACTAGTTTGTGTTAATCTAGAGTTGCCATCTCAGGACCAGGATAGCATTTATGAGAACTATCTTAAGTAACACTGGCCAATGTGGTTGTCAGACAGGATCTCAGGAATGTGTTTCCCAAATTTTTCAGTGACTTAGGGTGATGCCGTTCATTTCCATAGTCTGGACCCAAATGAGACTTCAGTGCTTAATTAGGGAAAGGTCATCTTATTTAGCTTAAACTACAGCTCAAGTAACATACTCCTGACTTTTCATAACACAACTGCCACATTTATTCCTGAATACTATGATTTTAATTTTAAGCAAGGATAGATGGGCACAGTCACGTTCTCCAGTGACTACATTAGGAACCATAGCTACAGTAGTGGGTTGGTTTCTTCTCCTTGTAGAGAAGGCAAATGTTCTGCATGTCCTGGTAAGCAACTTTCAGTCCTACCAAAACCAACCAGCACCATCTTCCTTCCCTCCTGAGTGGAATGTTAAACCTTGATTTGCAGTCAAGTAAGAAAAGCTTACTCCTACTGCTCTCCCCATGTAAGAAACCATTGATATTTTTGAGGACCAGTCATTTGGGCATTGCTTCAAAAGGCACATTTATTCCAGTGGCAATTTAAATCAGTAGAGAAGGAGAGAATAAGGTTAAAAACAAAGAAAAAAAAAAAAAAAATCAGATGGGTTTTGTGGAATACATTAAAGTAAACAGGAATCTGGGATCTATACAAACCATTTAGCTCCTTCTCAATAGTTTAACCAGAGTCCCTACAGTAGAATAATTCACAGTTGTATCATGACACACATAGGCCTCCAAAAAATACTGTGTAAAAAAAGTAGCTGAGAACTCTCAAGCAGCTTGCCCTGATGTCCAGTTCAAGTGTACGCAATGCAGAAGGGCTGCAAAATTCAAAACTACATGACAAAGAAAATTCAGTGCAGATCACAGGCTTTGATAAATTATGAAAAACCATTGTATATATTACTATTTAAATAACATCTGAGAAAACATTTTGAAATAGTTAACATGTGTTCACAGTCCATGCATTTTCTAGCAGGTTAAACCCTGGGTTTGTGTCTCCTTGCTGATTTTCTACAAAGGTCTATTCCTCAACAAATCCAAGCATTCTTCAGAACCAAATGGAAGTACCCAGGGATTTCGTCTACTTACCCTCTTTACTCCATGCCTGACCTCACAAGGGTCACTTGCTATTCTCTGGCGGAGAAGACGACTGGAAAATCGAACCGTTTGGGGTTTTAGTGGGGGTTTTATTCACTGCCTTAGAAGAATCCCTGATGCCACAGACACCATCTGAATTTTCTCCAAGGACAAGAACCAGCTGCCTTATCCCTCCCATTTGCCCCACCTCCCTCTTCCAAAGCCCCAGGTACGCTGATACCCTCCTGCCTTGCTGGATTTTTCCCCTGTGGTTTCGCTGCGCCCTCCTCAAGCAAAGAAGGAAACAGGACAAAACTTCAAAACAAACCAACAGAAACTCCCAACAAACGGGTGGGCGAGCCGGCAGCCTCCCCCAAGGAGGAGGCTCACTTTTTACTGCAGAATTCGGCGTTGCTGAGGAACTTCTTGATGACCAGCCCCAGGCACACGACCAGCAGCAACATGTAGCCCACAGTGCCCAGAAAGGTGGGCGCGTCCGGTGGCTCCTTGAGAAACTGGCGCAGGCCCTCCTCCACATAGTACACCTGATCGTAGATGCTGAGGAAAGTGAAAATGTGGAAGAGCTGGTGGCTGTGGCCGATGATGTCGAAGAGGCCCGGCTGGATGCGCTCGGGGATCTTGCTCACGTTGAAGAAGGCAGCCACCACCAGCCAGAAGTAGCGGCGGTAGAAGTGCACGAAGAGCGTGGGGTTCTCCCCGCGCAGGTCAAAGAGCCAGCTCTCCAGCATGATGGGGCAGGCCATGCTCAGCGGCATGACGAAGACGAAGGTGCGCAGCGCGAACGGGTAAGAGCACCAGTCGGTGCGGCTCTTGCAGCAGGCCACGGTGCAGGCCACCGCCAGCACGAAGGCCACGGGCAGCACGAGCGCGCGGTAGGCGGCGATGAGGCCCGTGCAGTCCACGTGCCAGCCCAGGCGCTGCTGCACGTACGGGGTCATCACCCGGGCGTCCAACAAGCTCAGGCCTGGCAACAGGTAGTAGTAGTAGGCCACGGTGCTCCCGAAGCCGTAGTAGCTGATGGACGCGTAGTCTAGGTAGAAGAAGGCGGCGCGCAGGCGCAGCGACAGGCAGCTGAACACGTGCGCCGTGCAGCTCATGGCGAAGGTCAGCAGCACGCCCGACGCGTAGCACCACAGCGGCAGCAGCCACGGATGGTGGAAGGGCACGTCGCGGCCGCTCAGGAAAAAGAGGCGGCAGAACTTGCTCAGGAACAGCAGCAGGGGGATGAAGTGCGTCCAGAAGTTGAGCGTCTCATTGGTGGGCTTCAGCACCGAGGCCAGGCACTCCTGCGCCGTGCACGGCAGCCGCCGGTAGCCCGACAGGATGAAGCACTCCACGAAGTCGTCGGGCACCTCGTCCCAGCGCAGCAGCGGCTTGGCGGATGCCGAGGAGTCCCCGGGGGCCAAGGCGTGGGGACGCGAGGCGGCCTCCGAGGCCACCGCGGTCGTGCCAGGCGGGCCCTTTGTGCCCGCGCTCCGGGGCTGCAGGCGCCGCGGCATGGTGCCCAGGGCTTGGCTAGGACGCGCACCGGCGACCTCTGGCGCCGGCTCCGGCGCGCTCGCCAGTCCCCGCCGGCCGCCGTCGGAGCCTTTGTGCGCGCGCCGGGGGCGTCGCTGCAGGTTCAGAAGACCAGAGCCTCTGAACAACCGTTCCTAAAAAATAAAGAAATTAATACAAGTAAGCATCGATCTCAAGCCGCGTACCAACCGGCAGGAGCCCGCGGGGCACGGCGGCCCCTTCGCCAGNCGGGCGTTCGAGAGGACACTCGGGAGCCGCGTTCGCAGGGGGGCAGGGAGCTGCGGCCGCAGAAGCGGGGGAAGAGGGTGAGGGGAGAGCGGCGGGCTAGTCCGAGCCGGGGCAGGGCTCAGGGATGCGCCGACCGATATATCGGGAGCGGGCGGGGGCGCTCCGGCAATCTGGGGGCTTTGAGGCCGCGTCTGGATCAGGCCGTGTCGTTGTCAGATACCTGGTACTGCCCCTCTCTTTGCGTGTGTGTGTGCGTGCGTGCGCGCGCGCGGTTCCCGCTCTCAGCACCATGTCAAGCGCTAGTTTATCTCCTTTGGTCTAGCGGACTTATTCAGGTGCGTCACCAACCTCCTTTCGTCCTTGTCCGATTCAAACGAACGGCCCTCTAAACTGGCCTGTGGTCGTGATCACCAGCCCCCGGAGTGGTCGCAGCCCACTCGTGCTCCTGTGTCCTTAACTAGGAATCTTGTCTGGAGCCCAGAGCCGTACGACTCAGGGCGAGCTGCTCAAACTCAGCATTTTAATGAAAAATTTCAGATGAAGACCAGGGGATTCGGAAAGTCTGTAATGATCTGAGAAAATTATTAAGAAGGGATTCCCAAGCAGAGCTGTGCCTGAGTCAAGGGCTGATTATAAGTGGGGGATGTTGATGACGGAAGACCTCAGGGAGGAGGTGCGTTCTAGCCCTAATTGAAAAGAGAACGCAGACGAATTCGTAGAGATTGGGAGGGGTAGCTTGGAAAAAGCTTTATGCATAATTTAGCAGAAGTACCTGGCAGGCTAGGTTGAGTGGCTGGAGGCCAGAAGAAAGGAAGACTGAAGAATGGAAAACGGTTGTGATGCACTGCGCTGTGAAAATATGCCCTTGAGCCTTGTGAATAGAGGGGCTAAAAAACCTGCCTTCTGTAAAATGTTTTGTCATTTCGCGGAAGTTTTTCTTAGCAATGCCCTGAGGGTGTGACTGAGTCTGACTTGCATCACTGACCTGCTGTATAGTGTCATGACAATAGAGGCTAACATTTAAGTAGCCAGGCATTATTCTAAGTGCTTTACAGTTTTTAAAAATCATTTAGGCATTATTGTTTTCTCCCATTTTGTAGATAAGGAAGTCGAAGCACCATGACGGTAAATAACGGGCCTAGTTGGCAGAAGGAGGTTATGAATCCTGCAAACTGCTTCCGGACCTTATGTACTTAAAGCAGAACATCCAACAACCTGATTTGCTCAAAGGAAACTATTTTCATTTCATAAATGAAAGGCCGCTTTCATCACTATAACAAATCCTTTAAGTAGGTCAAGGAAGGTTTACTTAGTGGTGGCTCAGGGGACTTAAGTTATGGGTAAGAATTATTTATAACTAGGAAATCATTCAGTATTGTAAATGTCTAAAATTACTTAAAGGTATCAGAAACAGGTTTCCGCCTTCTCTCAAAAAAAAAAAAAAGTTTTCTATTAGTAACTGCTTTAGCAAGCTCTTACACAATTAGGCCAAAGGTGCACTTGGGTCTCGTGCCTTTCTGAACTAACCCTTATTGATGGGTTTTAAGTAAATGATATTTTGCTATAGTTAACTGTATCTTGTTTTAGTATTTGGTTTGCTACTGTCTATAGCCTTGTTTTAAAGCCTAATTTCCTTTCCTAATTTCCTTTCACATTTGGACTAAGGATCCAGGCTAATTTGTAAAAGAGATTAAGATTCAGGCATTTATAAATCTAGCCTAGGAATGATAAAACTGAATCCAGGGCAGACTGGAAAACAAAGATTTTTTTTCTCTTCTTTGTTATTCCACAAACAACCTGAGCTGTAAAAAATGTTGATCTTATAATAATAATCCCCATATTTACCGACCTCTTGGTTGCATAATCAGCTCACTTACATAATAGAGGAGAATATAATAGAAAGTTCACATCAAGTGAAATAATGGAATTGACTGTAAATAAATGTGAAAGAAACTCTGATTAGATGAAATAGCATTTATCTTTATGTGGGTGGGATGAGACTGGCGATGATAAAAGATGACGTTCTTTAAAGCACTCTATTTTATAAAGTAAAAAAATCCATCGTAACATTCTTATAAATCTTTCAGAAAGTCTTTGGAATTTCTGCTTTTCTCTTTTCTGATGTAACTGCCCTCCTGCACGAGGCACAGACTCTGCTACAGTTTTGAAGTGGTTTTCCTGAAAGCTCTCCGATGCCAGCCAAGACAGGTGTCCTGACTATTCCCTGACAAAGCCAAGTCAAAGGGAACTAGGGAAACACCACAATTCACCTAACTTATTTAAAAAAAAAAAAAAAAAAGAACCAGCAATCTGATTTTTTTCTTAATTACTACCAATCTATAGAATTAATTTTCCTTAAGGTTTTTGAGCTATAAAACCTTGTTTCCCAAACCCTACAAAGGCTGGCTTTTGTAGTTTATTTTAACTCCAGTAAAATAACTGCCTCTTGGCAGTGAGAACCACAGTCCCATCCCCTGGGCTTGGCTAAACAGAGAGAAATAGTGGGCTGCCTGCCATTCCCAGAAGGTGAACTGGGAGATAAGGCATCTCTCAGGTAATTAGAACTGACTACGGAGTTCCTGATAGAGAAAAGTTACCCGTATTACATTGGAAAGTCAGTGCCATCGTTTAGAGGCAGAAACCGGTTAGTTCTTCCCATTGAAATCTTGTCAAACCAAGATTACAAGGATGTTTTTCGCAGTTCTGTGCAGACTGTGTACCTTTGGGTACTAATGGGTTCTAGCTGCCAGATGCAGTCATTTGTAGAAATTATAACAAGTAGGACAAATGGATTTTGACCTTGTTGTTTGCTTTGCTGTTCTTATAGATCAACTGTAATTTTGTGTTCTCTCCATGACAATAAGAAGTTCAATTGAGTTCAGTCACTCAGTTGTGTCCAACTCTTTGTGACCTCATGGACAGCAGCATACCACGCTTCCCTGTCCATCACCAACACCCATCAAGTTGGTGATGCCATCCAACCATCTCATCCTCTGATGTCCTCTTCTCCTTCCACCTTCACTCTTTCCCAGCTTAAGGGTCTTATCCAGTGAGTCAGTTCTTCGTATCAGGTGGCCAAAGTATTGGAGTTTCAGCTTCAGCATCAGTCCTTCCAAAGAATATTCAGGACTGATTTCTTTTAGGATGGACTGGTTGGATCGCCTTGCAGTCCAAGGGACTCTCAAGAGTCTTCTCCAACATCACAGTTCAAAAGCATCAATGCTTCACTGTTCAGCTTTCTTTATAGTCCAACTCACATCCATACATGACCACTGGAAAAACCATAGCCTTGACTAGTCGGACCTGTGCTGGCAAAGTAATGTCTCTGCTTTTTAATATACTGTCTAATTGGTCATAACTTCTCTTCCAAGGAGTAAGTGTCTTTTAACAATAAGATGAAGCATATATAAAACTTCCACAGCACATATGATGTTTTCTAATAAAAATGATGATATGCTATGATATTTGGTAATACTACACCTGTTTTGGAGGAGGTAATTTTTTTTCTAGTCTCATTTTTAGCCAAAACCAATCAAACAAGCAAACAAAACCCATTGTGAACACTGTTTAATTGCATTGGTAACTGTATGCAGAGAACTCTATAAGGTTTAGTCCCTCCTTAGAATATACAGTCTAAACAAAGTGCTTGTTTAGAGAAGAATCGAGAATAATCGAGAAGAATCTTGAAAAGGTGTATATGTATTATATATATATATGTATATGTATGTATAACTGAATCACTTTACTATACACTTGGAACTCCCACAACATTGTGAATCAACTATATTTCCACAAAAAATTTTAAAAAGCAAAAATGAAACAAACACTTCCCTGTCAAATGTGATCATTACCAGATTATAGAATCAGATTCTTGATGATGGAAAAGCTTCTGGGAGTGGCATCAGGTGTAACTATGGCAACTTTCAAGGCAAAGTGCAATCCAAATGCTGGGTGGAGGGCTGGAAATGATAAAGTGGTGGGAGACTGAGTTCTTATCTGGCATGGTTCCTGCCTGGTAACTGACATGGTGGCAGGATTCTGTCCCTCATTTTTTTTTAGCCACACCACAAGGCTTGTGGGGTCTTAGCTCCCTGACAGTGATTGAACCTGCACTTTTGAAAGTGAAAGTATGGAGTTCTAATCACTGGACCATCAGGGAAGTCCCAACGGATTCCTTTTTGAATAAAAGCTAAGGGAGCCTTGTTGAAGGTGTTTTTGCCTTCTGAGATTCTTTGCTGGGAGGAACAGCTCCAAACTCCCCTCTGTCCTACAGGTTCACCTGTTCTCTACCAATGGTCTCCAAAGTTGGCTGCATAGAAAGACTAAGAAGAAGAATAAAACGCCACAACTTCTCTTTCAATAGATCTCATCCTTCTAAATACATGGGCATGGGCAGCATCTAAGCACTGGCTGATAAAGGGCATGCGATCAAAACTGTTTGTCCACTTCTGCCCCATAGTCCATTGCTCTTGTTTGTCCCATCTGCTTCCAGCCCCTCTCCCAGACTCGGGATAGACTCCCCTTTCCTGCCTCTCAGAGTCCACCAACAGTTCCTAGGCTCTGATTAGCCCTGCTCAAAGCCTTGAGCCCTTCCCAAAGTCTTCCTGAGCTTTTACAGTCTCCATTCTGGAGTTATTTCTCCCAGTTCTGCTCATTCTCTTTCTTGTCTAGAGCCTGTATTTTCTTCCTACATAGACTTTGTATTTTGTGTTTTTGTTGTTTAGTCCCTAAGTTGTATCTGACTTTTTTTCAACCTGAGAGACTGTAGCCCGCCAGCCTCCTCTGTCCATGCAATTTCCCAGGGAAGAATACTGGAGTGGGTTGCCATTTCCTTCTGCAGGGGATCTTCCCAACCTAGGGATCAAAGTTGAATCTCCTGCATTGCCAGGAGTATTCTTTACTACTGAGTTATCAAGGAAGCCCATTTACATGTTATATTCATCCTGATTCAGATTTACCCTTTGGGAAGAGACTTTTTTGGTAGAGCCTTTTAGGTGGCTTCCGTTAATTTAGCTTTAGAAACTGATACTAGTGTGTGAGATAGATGTCTGAGTGCCTGCTCCTCATTATTTATTGACAATTTTCCTTGAGACACAGTGCTTTGCACATAGTAAGGATGCACATATTTGTGACTGGAGTAATTCTCTTTAATACTGTAAATCTTTGAATGGTTAGAATCTCAGACTAGCAATGTGGTGTAATTCTTTGGTCATCTCGAGAGTTGGTCATCTAGTCCAACTCTTCCCACTTACGATCGTCGTTTCAACTTACTGATCATACACTGTATTCAGATATTGGAATGACATTTTACCTATATTATCTCTAATTCTCAGAATATTCATTGTAAGGTAAATCCAGTCTCCCTGTTTTCAGACAAGAAATCAGAGGCTCAGAGATGTGATGCAGTTGGGTGGCAGATCAGAAGTCAAACCATTAATTCCAAAACTCTTTCCTTTTTGGGATGCTACCTCCTACAAGGCTATTGTGCAGCCAGCCTTGAACATCTCCAGTAAAGACACCTATTACCTCATAAGTTATCCCCTTCCATTTTAAGCTTTTAAAATGGTTGTTTTTGGAGAACTTTGTAAATAAATGAGCACAACTGATGAGAAAAAAAACCACTGTTGCATCTTGGCCTAAAGCTCAACTGTAAGTGTTATTGAATGTGGTCACCAGTTGGATCTGGTTAGAAAGTCCCTGCAAAGAATGACACCAAATAAGGCATGTGTGCATGCAGTATGTGACAGCTGCATATTGATTAGCTGTGGCTGGAAGGTACATTTCATATAAAGAACATTTTTCTGTAAACAGTTAACATCTGTTATTACGAGGGGGCTTGCCATAGTCTCAGTCTTTACAAAGATGCAGATAGTAGATTCTATGATTTCATAGGTGATCCTTGCATTTAGTACAATATTACTGATTACAGTGATGGATTAATACAGAAAGGAAAATATTCTGGCTAAGGTTTCATTTTGTGTTTTTTTTCTTTTTAAAAATTAAAAAAAATTCACTGAGGCATAATGGACTTGCAGCATTATATTAGTTTCAGGTGCATAATGATTTGATATTTGTGTATATTGTGAAATGATCACCACAATTAGTCAACATCCACATCCACAGCATACATAGTTACAAGGGTATTTTTTCCTTATGTTAAGGACTTTTAAGATTTACTTTCTTAACAACTTTCAGATGTGCAATACAGTATTATTAATTATAGTCACCATGATGTACCTTACATCCCCAGGACTTATTTTATAACTGGAATCTGTACTTTTTTGACCCCTTTCACCTCCACCTCCCATATGGTGTTTGTCTTCCTTTTCTGACTTATTTTACTAGCATAATGTCCTCCAGGTCCATCCGTGTTGTCGCAAATGACAAGATTTCATTCTTTTTTTTAATGGCAGAATGAGTCTGAGCAAGCTCTGCAAGATGGTGAAGGACAGGGAAGCCTGGCATGCTGCAGTCCACGGGGTCACAAAGAGTCGGACCTGACTGAGAAGCTGAACAACAGCAACAATATTCCATTATATATATATACATTATACATATATACATTATACATATATACATGGGTTTCCCTGGTGGCTCAGATGGTAAAGAATCAGCCTGCAATGTGGGAGACCTGGGCTCAATCCCTGGGTTGGGAAGATCCCCTGGAGGAGGGAATGGCAACCCACTCCAGTATTCTTGCCTGGAGAATCCCATGGACAGAGGAGCCTGGTGGGCTGCAGTCCTTGGGTGCAGAGGGTCAGACACCACTAAGTGACTAAGCGCAGCACATACACACATAAACCACATCTTTATCCATTCATCCGTGGATGGACACAGGTTGTTTCCACATCGAGGCTATTGTTAACAATGCTGGATTGAACAAGGGGGTGCGGCTGTCTTTGAATTAGCATTGCCATTTTCTTTGGATAAATACTCTGAAGTAGAGTTGGTGGGTTGTATAGTAATTGTGTTTTAATGTTTTGAGAAATCTCCATACTGTTTCCACAGTGGCTGTACCGATTTACATTCCAATCAACAGTGCACAAGNTTACTTTGCCTCTCTGCATTTAAAGACAGAACTCCACTTGATAAGCAGTAACCAACTCTCTAAGGTGATTAGCAATTGACTCTAACGAGGGCCAGGGTCACAGAGTAAAGCCGTATACATGCCAATTAGCTTTATGCATTGAAATATATTATCCCATGACTCCCCCTTGGGTTTCTACCTAGGCCAAAATGTGTACGATAAAATTGGAAAGGTGCAATGACTCAGCAGAAACTTTCTATCGTTAGCTGAAGCAGGGGGCATTTCAAGTTCATGTCCTCTTCCATATTGGTTAACTTATCTCTTTTTTTTTTTTTTTTTTTTTAATAATAGTCATTTTAGCAAGTGAGAGGTGTTATCTCACTGTGGTTTTGAGTTACCCTTATGGACAGTAGTAATGTTGAGCATCTTTTTGATATACCTGTACGTTTCATTTTTTAATGTAAAGATTTTCCTTTTCTTTGAGTTACAATGTCTATTTGTTGAAAGAATTTATCAACATAATTGTCTTGGCACCAATCATGAAACTAATCGAAGATATCGTATCATATATTTAATACATTGATTTTTAAAGAAGGAGAATTTTTTAAGGAACTTATGTAGTCCCTTGGTCACCCATAGGCACATTTCTTTGAGCTGTGTGTTATGGGAATTCTACAGTTAAAATGGTTTAGTTCTTTTTTAAAGTAAATATTTAATAAAAGAAAGCATTTTACTTTTATCTTTCTTAAATTTCAATGACTGTATGATTTTGAAAAATGGCAAATGTCTGAATATATGAATTTTGTGACATAAAAGTTATTTCCTTCTATATTCACTAAAAATATTCCCTTTATTTAGAAGTTGGCAGATTGTAATGTTTTAGTTTTTATTCTTGGTCTTTACCCTGCTCCTCTAAACTTCTTTCCACCTATTTCAACTTTAGATACTTCCTTCTCATACATACCTAATTCACTGATTAGAGCTATCCCAGTGCTGAGTAGGGATTATTGAATAAATCTATAGCAAGCTTTCAGGAGATAGGCCAGTTGTTTATTTAACAAGCAATGATAAATCCCAATTATGCTTATAGCTGGCACCAGATGCTCAGGGCATGAAAGGGCAGAGGAGCAAGTTGGAGCACAATCAAGAGAAGTTAGAATCATTCCTCTTCTCAGTTGCAGGGGAAATGGGCCCACAATGTTTCAATGCAACCACTTTGTGATTACTTATTTAATGTAGCCATTTTGAAACAAGCAGTATTTCAATGCTGCTTCAAACACCATTAAGTTTCCAATGTTTTTACTTCTCAGTAATTTGCTAGACAGACACCTGCACCCCATCCACAGAGGTCAGGGCTGGGGTGAGGGTTAGGCACCATCTGGCAAGAAAACCATGGAAAACTGGAGTTAGGAGTCATCCACACTTGTTCATCTCAGAGAGAACTGTCAATCCTGGGTCATTTGTTTCTCTCTCCCTTGGCTTTTATCTTAGTTCTCTGATTTCTCCTTCGCCATAACAGTGCCTGGTCTCACTTACTTCTAATAAATAAATAGATTTGAATGCAGCAGGATGGAACTTATAATACTTTGTTTTCCACTTTAAACTGCATGAATGGTTTCTGATTATATTAACTTTATTTAATTGGATGAGTGTTGGAAGGGAAGGGGTTGGGAATGGAGTGACTCCGTGGGCTACAATTCTCATATTGCCAGCTCCAGACTGCGCTGGAAATCCTCAACATTTCTAACAGGCCCTTCAGTGATTTATGTATATTCTGTCTACTGGCACCAAACTCCTTTATAATAACTTAGGGGAGACAGGCTAAGCCAGGTCTGGTAGATGTCAACACAAGATAAGACGACAACTTTGTTTTCTCATATTGTGTAAACAAAACTAAAACATACACCAAGTAATTGGATATGGGCTTGTCAAAGCAATAAATTTGTAAGACATTATAAACAATTCAGAAATAAAGTAGAAAATGAAAGTCTCATAAAGAAAGGGATTAGAGATGGAAGAAGGGTGATGAGAGGCTAGTTTTCTTGTTTTCTTCTATAATTTAAAAAGCAGTAGTGGTTTTACACTTACACCAAAAATCTTTTGACTCTGCTGTGCCACAGAACATTGTAACTCAGGAGAGACAAGCATTGTACAAATATTATATGAGAAGAAATAAAATGGGGAAGGAAGAGAGAATTTCTCTTTGTGAGAGGGGCATGGAAATAACCTACCTTAGTTTCCAAACTGGAGTGGTGGTGTCATTAGGGCTTATGTGGTTCTTAAAGTCTACATCAGTCTCATGGCTGATGGCAGAAAATCATCACCTCAGTGAGGGATGCAGGCGAGTCCATTGTGAGGGGGAGGGGGCTCCTAATCCTGTCCCATTGGGTTGGTGGTTTTCTTATATTCACTTAAGAAAAGGACTTTTATGGACTTCCCTGGTGATCCAAGACTTACCTCGTAGCTCAGATGGTGAAGAATCTGCCTGCAAAGCGATCCCTGGGTTGGGAAGATCCCCTGGAGAAGGGAATGGCACCTCACTCCAGTATTCTTGCCTGGAGAATTCCATGGACAGAGGAGCCTGGCAGGCTACACCCCATGAGGTTGCAAAGAGTCAGACCTGACTGAATGACTAAGACTTTTACTTCTTTCACCGGTGATCCAGTGGTTAAAAATCCACCTTGCAATGCAGGGGACACTGGTTTGATCCCTGGTCCAGGAAGATCCCACTAAGAGCTACTAAGCCCGTATGCCACAGCTACTGAGCCTATGCTCTAGAGCCCGCGTTCCACAACAAAAGAGGCCACCACAATGAGAACCCCGAACACCACAACTAGGGCATAGTTCCTGCCCGCTGTAACTTGAGAAAGACCGTGTACAGCAATGAATATCTAGCACAGCCAAATAAATATTTTTTTTAAGTGACTTTATTTTGGGGGGCTCCAAAATCACTGCAGATGGTGACTGCAGCCATGAAATTAAAAGACACTTAATCTTTGGAAGGAAAGTTTTGACCAACCTAAATAGCATATTCAAAAGCAGAGACATTACTTTGTCAACAAAGGTCCATCTAGTCAAGGCTATGGTTTTTCCAGTAGTCATGTATGGATGTGAGAGTTGGACTATAAAGAAACCTGAGTGGTAAAGAATTGATGCTTTTGAACTGTGGTATTGGAGAAGACTCTTGAGAGTCCCTTGGACTGCAAAGAGATCCAGCCAGTCCATCCTAAAGGAAATCAGTCCTGGGTGTTCATTGGAAGGACGGATGCTAAAGCTGAAACTCCAGTACTTTGGCCAC
>SJYV01038432.1:264731-349930 GCA_006410875.1 Neotragus pygmaeus | reverse complement strand
GATGGTTGGATGGCATCACCGACTCAATGGGCGTGAGTTTGAGTAAACTCCGGGAGTTGGTGATGGACAGGGAGGCCTGGCGTGTGGTTCACGGAGTCGCAAAGAGTCGGACATGACTGAGTGACTGAACTGAACTGAACAGAAAGTATTTTTAGGGACTTTCCTGGTGATCCAGTGGTTAAGAATCCACATTTCCACTGCTTGGAGCATGGGCTCAATTCCTGGTTGGGGAACTAAGATCCTGCATGCAGCATGGTGGCACAATCAAAAAATAATTTTAAAAACTTAAAAATAAATAAAAATAAATAATTTTCAAAGAAAAGGATTTTTAATCTACATCCCTCATCTTTTAAGACAGAGGTCGCTAGTTCCCACACTCCCTCATTCTATGCGCTCTCTCATCCACTGCATCATCCTTCCAGCTGTTCCTTTAAAGCCTGTACCACCAGGAGAGGCTTCATGTGGCTGTGTACATGCTCTCCCCTGCACAACAGCCTGGTGATGGGGCAGGGATGTCTGCTAGGCAGCCTGTAATCTGCTGGCCACACTCTGGGCCCACACATGGGCTGTCTGCCCAGAAGGAGGAAGCCTTTCCATGAGTCACAGCTGGGCTGATAGCTGCCCCTGGGCCCTTGCACATGCTCTTTCTCTGCGCCTCACTCTGTCTCAAATGCTTTCTGCCCTGACATTCTCCCTTCATTCAGTTTTCTGATCAGCAACACCATCTCTCAGAAAACTCTGCCACCCGCCCAAATGGCAAAGTGGCAGCCCCCGTCACTCTCTGCCTCCTCAGCCTGCTTTATTTTCTTCCTGTTTTACTAGCAGACCCTGTAATATATGATATCATATATACTTATTCATTCTTTCTCCCTACTAAAATAGAAGCTCTTTGAGGGCCAGAACTTTGCTCTCTGCTGTATCCCCCAGCACCTATCAAACGCCCTGGCACACAGTAGGCGCTTAACATTTGTGAAAGGTTTAAAAGACACCATTCCTAAGGCTTTCCAAGTCCAGAGTTAGGCTCAGTTCAGAACATTTGTATTGACCCTACTCAAGCAGACTCCTCTGATGAACGGATCTCCAAAGCCCAGAAAAGCTAAAACCAAAAATAGAAAACACAAAAGCTGTTGGCTGTGAACCTCAGTGACAATGGCAGTGGTGCCTGCACTTCAGAATCAATCACTTAGGGATCTTAACAAACCAAACCCCTGAAAGATGCCTGTCACCCCACCTTCACCCCTCCCTTCCCCTCAGTGAAACCTGTGGAAAGAGGCCTGTTCACTTTGTGGACAAGTCATTTATCTGGAAAGAAAGAACATATAACATGAGCCATCATGATAGGAAGACTTAGCAGTGCTTTGATTTGAATTTTAAAGGTCAATCCTAAAGTAGTTTGTATCAAAGAGAATTCCTCAAATCTCGTCTATTAATAGCATCGTTTCACACCCAGGCAGCTCTGCGGAGGCTATTTAGGATTCTGTCTCACCATGGTTTCACCTAAACTGAGATAATAAAGAAGCAAATGTCAGTGCGGATATAGCGCCACTGAGACATAAAAAATTTACACCCTCTTTCCCTAGGGCCTGAGCTTTTAGAACTTAACAGATCCTTTTCCTGAAAGTCTGGTTTAAAATGCTTGGAGATTTGCAAATGTCTCAGAGCTTTTAAGACCACAGCACAAATTAAAAAAAAAAATTTAACTGAAGTGTAGTTTATTTACAATATTATATTAGTTTCAAGTATACAGTGTAGTGACTAATATTTTTGTAGATTATACTCCATTTAAACTTATTATAAAATATTGGCTATTTTCCCTGTGTTTTATAATATATCCTTGTAATTTATTTATTTTATGCATAGTAATTGGTACCTCTTAATCCCCTACTCTTATTTTGTCCCTCCTCCCATCCCTCTGCCCTCTAGTAACCACTAGTTTGTTCTCTACATCTGTGAGTCTGTTTTGTTATATTCATTCACTTGTTTTATTTTTCAGATTCTACATACAAGTGATAATGTATAGTATGTGTTTTCTCTCTCTGACTTATTTCATTAAGCATAATACCCTCCAGGTCCATCTATGTTTGCAAGTAACAAAATTTTGTTCTCTTTTATGGTTAACAGTCCACTGTGTATATATACCACATCTTCTTAAGCTATTCATCTGCTGATGGTCACTTGCTTGTTTCCATGTCTGAGCTATTGTAAATAGTGCTGCTGTGAACATTGGAGCACGTGTATCTTTTTGAATTAAAGTTTTAATCTTTTCGATATCTATCCAGGAGTGGGACTGCTGGTTCATATGGTAACTCTATATTTAGTTTTTTTTTTTTAAGGAAACTCCATACTGTTTTCTTGGTAAGCTCTGACTTTGAGTCAGATAAACCTGGGCTTGAAACATGACTTTGTTTGTCATCCAACTGAATGGGCAAGTTGCTTCACCTCTGTTCTGCAAAGGGAACCCGTAAGTAATGCTGTCTTGCAATTTTGTTGGGAAGATTGAGTATAAAAGTGCTAGACACAGACTAGATATTAATAAAGGGTAGCTGTTACTGTTCTTCCTACAACCTCTCCCACAACTTTGTTGTTTTTCAGTGGCTAAGTTGTGTCTGACTTTGAGACACCATAGACTGCCACATGCCAGGCTTCCCTGTCCTTCACTTTCTTCTGGAGTTTGCTCAAACTCATGTCCATTGAGTCAGTGATGCCATCCAACCGTTTCATCCTCCTTCTCCTGTTGCCTTTAATCTTTCCCAGCATCAAGGTTTTTCCAGCACTTTGCATCAGGTGACAAAAGTGTTGGAGCTTCAGCTTCAGTCTTTCCAATGAATATTCAGGGTTGATTTCCTTTAGGATCGGCTGCAGTTTGATCTCCCACAACCTTACATGAGGAAAAACAAACCAATCAATGGATATTACAAAACACTAGTTTAAGATGGTACAACTTTCAAAAGTGTTTACTTATTTATTTCAGTTTTTTACTGGAGTATAATCACTTTACAATGTTTTTGTTAGTTTCTGCTGAAAAGCCACCTAAACCAGCTACATGAACGCATATATTCCCTCCCTCTTGAGCCTCCCTCCCCAACTGCATCCTGCCCCTCTAGGCCATCACAGTGCATGAGCTATTTTTGGTAGAAATCCTTGAAAAGAGCCATTGAGATCTAAAGAGATGAACTTCAGTGATGGCCCTCCCTGGTGGCTCAGATGGTAAAGAATCTGCCTGCCGTGCAGGAGACTTGGGTTCAGTCCCTGGGTTGAGAAGAATCCTTGGAGAAGGGAATGGCTACCCACTCCAGTATTCTTGCCTGGAGAATTCCATAGACAGAGGAGCCTGGTGGGCTGCAATCCATGGGGTCTCATAGACTTGGACACGACTAACAATTTCAGTAATGGGATGGACATCTGGGCAATGAGGTTACATGCAGAGAGAAAGTTTAGGTGTTAGGGCAACAGCTTCCCCTGATGGTGCCTGAAAGAAGCCTGTGTGAGGAGGACATGTAAAGGCATGAAGACAGATAAAGAGGCGTCCAGGCAGGCAGGCAGCCTCAGGGCAGGTGGCCGCAGTCAGGTCACACCATCTAGTTAGCCTGAAGGAGGGACATGGCACAAAACCCAGAAACCCAGAGGAATCGAAAGGCATGCTTATAGGTCTAAGTAGCTGACAACAGGGTGATTCCTTGGGAGGTGAAGAGGACCACAGAACCTGATCTCACGTTCAGTGAGATGAGTGGTGGTGGGCAGACTGTCCCATCCCAACATGCAAACAACTGCTTCTGGGCTTCCCTCTTTTAAGTCTGGTTAAGGATAGCTTCTATGTGTTGATGTCTCAGTTGCCACTTATTTTCATCTTCATAAGAATAATTTTTTTCAATAGAGAATTCTGGGGAAAAAACAATAGTCTAAATACTCTTCTAATCTTTCTCAATATTCATATGGATGTTTCACATAATTATAATCCATGTGTGAATTCTGTCTTAATGTTGGTATTCTGTTCTAAATGTAGATATTTCCATGAAGTAACATAGTACACATCCTTTCCATTTTTAATACATCTCTAATCCTTCATCCAGATTATATCAAAATTCTCCATTGGAAGTATTGGGGATGCTAAGAATTTATCATAATACCAATTGCACTGTTAAGAGAATATCTTTGGACACTTTTTTTCTTTTATGTTGTTTTCTTGCCATAAATTCCCCAAAATAGAATTATGAAATAAAATATATGAACACTTTGGTGGCTTCTGACGTGACTAACATGTTTCTTTGGCAAAAAACCCCAAGATCTCTCTCTCTCTGTGTCTATCATGTCAACCCAGAGCACACATAGGTCTCAGATCCTATTTTCCACAGGAACATGTCCCTACNAAATATATGAACACTTTGGTGGCTTCTGACGTGACTAACATGTTTCTTTGGCAAAAAACCCCAAGATCTCTCTCTCTCTGTGTCTATCATGTCAACCCAGAGCACACATAGGTCTCAGATCCTATTTTCCACAGGAACATGTCCCTACCTTTGCTCAGAACCCTGGATAGACACTCTTCATTTGTTCATCAAGATTTTAGCAAGATTGGCCTCGAGGCAGAGGTGAGAGTCAGTGCTGGGCAAACTGACTAATGTTGACCTTGTCCTGGGGCTGACCTCAGCCAGGGAGAGAGAAGGCAGAGAAGAAATACTGTTTCTCTTTCTGCTTAGAAAACATGTGGTAGAGGGGAGAAGGAAGCAAAATGAACTGGAAAAGGACTTTCTTACATGCAGTAATGGGCTTCCCTGGTGGCTCAGATGGTAAAGAATCTGTCTGTAATGCAGGAGACCCAGGTTCGATCCCTGGATTGGGAAGATCTCCTGGAGAAGGGCACAGCAATCCACTCCAGTATTCTTGCCTGGAGATTCTCTGCCATGGACAGAAGGACCTGATGGGCTACAGTCCATGGGGTGCAGAATTTACAGGACTATACTGTTATCAGTTTCCCAGGTGGTGCTAGTGGTAAAGAACACCTCTGCCAGGACAGGAAATGCAAGAGATGCGGGTTCAGTCCCTGGGTCAGGAAGATGCCCTGGAGGAAGACATGGCAGCCCACTCCAGAATTCTTGCCTGGAGAATCCCGTTTACAGAGAAGCCTGGTGGGCTACAGTCCATAGAGGTTGCAAAGAGTCGAACACGACTTCGTGATTAAACAACAAATAACAACGTACTGTAAAGACCCTATTTGTCCATTTAGGAGTGAGATAACCAGTTCTTCATTCATCAGTTGCTCTCCAGTTGTTTGCTCCAAAGGCAAATGAACAGTGCATCGTGATTTCATCACAAACGTGTAGCACTGCCCTCAGCCCACTCCTCTGTAAGCTCGCAGAGGGTGGGTCCCTGTCCAGCTGTGCTGCCTCTCTTTCTGTAGGACCTGGTACAGCACCCGAAGTGCTAGAAATACTTGTTAAATTCATGAATGAATGAATTTATTCCCAGAAACAGGAAATCAATGAGACAATAAAGTCCTTTCTCTCCAGGGGGCTTTCTATTCCAGGTGCCTATGGAGTTTTCTTTCTTTAGCAGTGACAACATAACACTTAGCAGATGTAAAGTGAACATCAGCTCTGCCCTGATGTAAAGACCAGCCCAAACAAAAGGAAATTCATCCCAGAAATACTCTGGTGAAGTGCTATTTAATCCATGCTTTTTAGGGAACCTGCAGAATTATTTTGAATTCACCTGGTGCAGTGGTTCTGGTTGGGGGAGTGAAGATCTGATGAGTCAGTCATGCAGCCAGTGTTCTATCTCTAAATGGTCTTTCGTGAATGAATCATTAGACCACATGCAGGGCTCCACCCATGTTTATTTTCCATTTTCAAGATTATGTTTCACAAATCCCCAAATAACACAAAAAACAATTTTACTCCCCAAAAAACTATCAAAAACAAAAAACTATGGCATGAATAGGATTTCTTTACATTTCCAATTCCAAATGCTTGTGGTTATGTGCAGAACAACTATTGATTTTTTATATTATTCATTTTTTTATATCTAGACTTTTTTTCAAAATTCTTTAGTATGTTTTTTTTTGTCATTGAATTTATGTCTTCTAATTATACTCTCACATCATTTGCTATCATTCTTCTAACACATTGCTAGATTTAATTTGATATTTCATTTAGAGTAGTTTATCCCCCTCACCGGCTGACCTGTCTCTTGAGAAACCTGTATGCAGGTCAGGAAGCAACAGTTAGAACTGGACATGAAACAACAGACTGGTTCCAAACAGGAAAAGGATTACGTCAAGGCTGTATATTGTCACCCTGCTTATTTAACTTATATGCAGAGTACATCATGAGAAACATTGGGCTGGAAGAAGCACAAGCTGGAATCAAGATNCCAACCTAGACAGCATATTAAAAAGCAGAGACATTACTTTGCCAACAAAGGTCCCTCTAGTCAAGGCTATGGTTTTTCCAGTAGTCATGTATGGATGTGAGAGTTAGACGGTGAAGAAAGCTGAGCGCCGAAGAACTGATGCTTTTGAACTGTGGTATTGGAAAAGACTCTTGAGAGTCCCTTGGACTGCAAAGAGATTCCAACTAATCCATCCTAAAGGAGATCAGTCCTGAGTGTTCATTGGAAGGACTGATACTGAAGCTGAATCTCCAATATTTTGGCCACCTGATGCGAAGAGTTGACTTATTGGAAAAGACCCTAATGGTGGGAAGGATTGGGGGTAGGAGAAGGGGATGACAGAGGATGAGATGGCTGGATGGCATCGCCGACTCAATGGACATGCGTTTGGGTGGACCCTGGGAGTTGGTGATGGACAGGGAGGCCTGGTGTGCTGCAATTCATGGGGTCACAAAGAGCTGGACACGACTGAGCGACTGAACTGATCCCCCTCTTCAGGGCTTCCCTGGTAAAGGGAAGTGGTAAAGAATCTGCTGCAGTGCAGGAGACCTGAGTTCGATATTTGCGTCAGGAAGATTCTCTGAAAGAGAGCTTGACATCCCACTCTATTATTTTAGCCTGGAGAATCCCATGGACAGAGGAGGATGGTAGGCTACACACCCCTAACGTCCCAAAGAGCTGGACATGACTGAAGCTACTTAGCAAGCATGCATCCCTCTTTTCATAAGTAAAATTGTTCCATCATTCTTGTGTTTTGTATTTTGTAGTAGGTTTTGGTATTAAAGGATATGATAAAATCATTCAATGAACTAAAGTGCTTTCCATCTGTTTTCACGGTCTGGGACAGTTTGGGAAGTGTAGGAATATTCATGTAAGTACTAATTATGTGATGATGGCAATCTAGATGAAAAAATTGGACAAAGTAGGTTTTCTAATACAAATTCCAAATTCCATATATGATAGGAACAAAAGGAAGCTACTTAAACTTGCTAAAAACTATGAATTACAATTGGCAACATCATATTATCAGGTGAAAAATTAAAGCTACTGTCATTAAAATCAGGGCCAAAGCTGGGATAGGCACATTTACCACTATTCAACACTTTTTGAAAATTTTAAGTAATGTATTGGGACTCCTCCATTAAATTCAACAGGTGGTATAAATATTGGAAAAGAGGATAAATTTTTGACAGTAGGTTGACTATATAGCTAGAAAATTCAAGACTCCATTAAGAAAACAATTAAAACAATTAGAAGTTTTATTTAACTCAATTGCCAAATGCCAGAAATATGCCCAATCATTGTTTCTTCTATATTAGCAATTGCCTATTAGATACGGGGGAAAAAATCCCACTCAAAATGGTGACAAAAAGAGCCAAATTCAATGATAAAACCACAAGAATTATATTTAAAAAACTCTAACATTTTCTTGATTAACCTAAAGAAATGAGGTATTACACCATTTTCATGGATAGAGAGATTTAATATATATGTCAATTTTAAAGGAATTAATAGGCAAATTTAATATAATCTGGATAAAATGTGAAAATATATTTTCTTTGAAATTAAACAAATGGTTTAAACGTTTGTATGGAACAAGAATTTTTAAATTTTATTGGATAAATTTAGAAGAGTCGTGAGAGAGCATTTGCCTCACCAGAGAGAAAAAGTACTGTAAAATTACCAAAACTGGAACAATATAGTTGTGACACAACCACAATAGAATCCAGAGATAGACTGGCTATATTTGAGAATTTGTACTGTGAAATGTGTGTTTCAGCTAAATGGGAAAGATGTTTCTTAAATGGGGTTAGCATAATTAACTGTTCATCTGGATATTTGGAAGGATAAGGTCCTGAATGAGAATGCTTGGAATAAAATGATAGGTATATAAGTGAGTTTGCTGCACCAGTTTTTTTAGACCATCCCTTTAAAAACAAAAATCAATAATCAGAAGTTTTCTCAAATAGAGAAATGGATGAACATGTTATGGACTATCATGTCTACAAAAGAATACATTACATGTTATGTATTGATCTGGAGTAACAAAAGCAAGTTCCGAGTTATGATGTAATGGCTGACATTTTTTGAACACTTAACACTGTGCCATGCCATTTAAATATGGTCTCTATATTAAACATCATTCCCAGGGTTCTTTCTCACTGGATCTGCATCCTCCTCCCCAGTATATTCTGGAGTTTGGCTTTCTCTGCCCCGCTTTATCTGAATTGTCTTCCAGAAATTATTGTCCACTGGTGACTTCCTCCCCTGCTCTCTTTGTTGTTTTAATTTTATCCCTCCTCATCCCCACCATAATTATTTACACAGTGATTGTCTCTGTAATGACAGGAGGAAAATATATGGTCCACTCGAAGCAAGATCTTTTAATTTCATGTTGTTTAAAAAAAACTACATTGATTTATATAGATTTGTATGAGGGCAGGCGAAAGTAGGAAAGGGTACACAATGAGCCTTAACATTTGAATGGACACATTGGCAATCTATTGTCCTTGAGTGGAAAGCTCTCATGATTTTTAAAATAACAGTATTTCGCTTTCAACTATGGCTATGACCTGAATCAACAAGAAGCAATGTCTATTATCATATTATTTTGTCAGTTTTGAGTTTTATACTCACAAAGAGGGCAAAACCCCATAACTGCAAAAATCATGTTAATTAAGGCCTCCAAGCCAAAGAAAGTCTTTTAAAATCCCAATAGCTAGAAATAACTCATCCTGTTTTATAATTTAAGAGTACCACTTCTAAAATTTCTAGTTTAAATTTTAAAAAGATCTATAGAAAAAAAACCTATAGGAAATAGAAATTATAAATAAGAACATCTTTGTGACATGTTTTGAGAGCGTATGGACTTTAAAAAACTACCTTATTCTTCTTAGTGTATATACGTCCATAAAATTATTTTCTTTGCTTTTCTGCTAGTCAGTGGAGCACGTTCATTAAAAGTCAGGGGAAGAGCATGTTCCATTATCAGTGCACTAAACCACAGGATTAACAAATATTCTAGCAAAAGCAATCACATTTATTAAAGTCCCAGTGGAGCTGTGGTCTGAAACAATAAACTTAACCATAATAATTTGGTATCCATTAATCAAATAAATTAATTCCTCCATGCACAGTTACTAGGATATTTATAATTTCCTGATAATAAAAGGGGAGAGAGAGGAAGAATATTCATTTACTTTTTAAAAGGATAACTTTGGGGAAAGAATAGACCCAAAGGAGTATAAACAGTTAATTTGCATTTACTTGGCAAGCCCTGCTCTGGCAAACCATGTGCAAAGAGTTAATGGAGCTGGGTTGACTTCAGTGGTAACCACATTCTGTGGTTGAAGGGGGTGGCAAGAGTTTAGAACCAAAATGATTGCCTGGAAAGGCAGCAGGGGCACAAGAAGACAGATGGCAGAGAGAAGGGAATGTGTTTTTCTACATTTACCAAATGTAATTAAGTACCTCCTGTTTTTTTAACCAGTGTTAGGTGCTTTTCAAAAAGAATTTTGTTTAAACTTCTCACTAACTTGCAGATGAAGAAATCAGATATGAGAGAGAGAGAGGAACTTGACGAATGTAACACAGCCAGTAAGTGGAAGAGTAGAATTTTTTTAAAAATAAAAAATTGTATTCTAATACAATTGTATGCTAATAAAATTTTAATAAAAATCACTATACAATTAGCATATTATTAGCATACAGTCGCTACATAATGTTGTATTGGTTTCTGCTATACAGCAAAGTGAATCAGCTATAAGTGTTAGTGAAAGTGTTAGTTGCCCTGCCTCTGCTGCTGCGAAGTCACTTCAGTTGTGTCCGACTCTGTGCCACCCCACAGACGGCAGCCCACCAGGTTCCCCTGCCCCTGGGATTCTCCAGGCAAGAACACTGGAGTGGGTTGCCATTTCCTTCTCTGTGTTAGTTGCCTAGTCCTGTCCAACTCTTTGGGACCCATGGGCTGTAACCCACCAAGCTCCTCTGTCTAAGGAATTTCCCAAGCAAGAATACTGGAGTGGGTAGCCATTCTCTTCTCTGGCGTATCTTCCCAACCCAGGGATAGAATCCAGGTCTCCTGCATTGCAGGCAGATTTTTACCATCTGAGCCATAGGCTTGATCAGCTATGTGTATACATATATCCCCTCCCTCCTGAAGTTCCTTCCCACCCCACCCCTGTCCCACCCCTCTAGGTCTGCATAGAGCACAGAGCTGAGCTCCCTGTGCTATGCAGCAGATTCCCACTGTCTATTTTACACAGGGTGGTATATATATGGAGCTTCCCAGGTATTGCTATGGTAAAGAACCCGCCTGCTAAGGCAGGAGACATGAGACATGGGTTCGATCCTGGGTCAGGAAGCTCCCCTAGAGGAGGGAATGGCAACCCACTTTGGTATTCTTGCCAAGAGAACCCCATGGACAGAGGAGTCTGGTGGGCTACAGTCCATATGGTGGCAAAGAGTCGGACACGACTGAATTGACTTAGCACCCACAGGGTATATATGTCGATGCCAATCTCCCAATGCATCCCACTCTCCTCTCCCCTCTATGACTACATGTTTGTTCTCTACACCTGTGTCTCCATTCCTGCCTTGGAAATTAGGTTCATCTACACCATTTTTCTAGATTTAACATAGACGCGTTACTACACGATATTTGTTTTTCTCTCTCTGACATTTCACTCTGTATGACAGTCTCTAGGCCCATCCAAGTTTCTACAAATGGTCCTATTTCATTCTAAGGTCAGAGTCACGTCTCTATTCCCTGTCACACTATGTGAGGACTTGTCTACACTTGAAATGATTTTCTTAACCTCCAAATGCCTTGCTAGAGAGGAAGTTCCTAGCTGGCAGAGGTTCTGTCTGCCTGAGGCTCCCGGTGTCCCTCAGTGCTCTCTACAGTGTCTGTTGGGAGCAGAGCCCTTCTGTTCCACTGACTTCTCATTTGGGCAACCTGCTAGGAATCTAATCTTTCACTTTAGCCAGGCCTCTGGTGCCCCTTCTGACGTTCATCCTTACCTGGTCTGCTTCCACTATTTTTTTATCCGGCTGCACTGGTCTTCCTTGTAGTGCTCTGGCCTTCTCTAGCTGTGGAGCCCGGGATCTAGCGTGGGAGGGCTTAGGAGCTACCCCGCCAGGAAGTGTAGGATCCTAGTTTCCCCACCAGGGATTGAACCACTCCCCATTCCCTGCACTGGAAGGTGGATTCTTAACTACTGGACTGTCGGGGAAGTCCCTGTGCTTCCACGCTTTCCCTTGAAACCATTTTTCAGTGCAGCAGCCAGAGTGGTCTTTGAAATGTAAATCAGGTAATCTTGATCTTAGAATAAAATCCAAAACCTTACCCATGGCTTTCTGGCCCAGCTGTGGACCCTGTGCACATTTGCCCTCATGTCTCCAGCCTCATGCCTGAGCTCCAGCCGCCACACTGGCTCTCTCTCCATTTCTTATCACTCTGAGCTCTCTTCCACCCTGGAGCCTTTGCACAGCTGCTTCCTTTGCTCTTTGTTTACTTTAATTATTCTGGAAAAATACATGTACAAGGAAGCACAGACAAGCATGTTTATTACAGCATCATTGTAATACAACAATTGAAAACAATCCAACATCCTTCATCAGTAGGAGGAGGCTACCCAATGCAATCTATATTCTCAGTACAGTCAGTCCTCCATACCCACCAAGAGGAAGGGCGATAGTCTTCAGAGTATTATGCAGTGGTTGGAAACACTAAGATACATGCTGATGGGGATATAAGTTGGTACAGTACCCGCAGAAGGCAATGTGGCAATGTCTATCAAAATTAGCTGTCAAAAACCCTCTGTGCAGTTTCCCTTTGGGGAATTCATCTTACAAGTATACTTCCATATAGAAAGTAATATAGGTACAAAGTTCTTTATTGTAGTGAACACTGAAAACAACCCAGGACTCCATCAACATCCATTCCGATTGGGTAAATAAATTATGGGTCAGTCATATATTTCCTTGTAGCTCAGATGGTAAAGTGTCTGTCTGCAATGCAGAAGACCCAGATTCGATACCTGGGTGGGGAAGATCTCCTGGAGAAGGAGATGGCAACCCACTTCAGTATTCTTGCTCAGAAAAATCCCATGGATGGAGGAGCCTGGAAGGCTACAGTCCATGGGGTCGCAAAGAGTAGGACTCGACTGAGCGACTTCACTTTCGCTTTCATACNAAAAAAAAAACACTGAAAGAAAAATCTATAAATTTTGAAAGCATTAATTTCTCAAATAATTTATAGATTTTATATTAGTGAATGAGTAAACATTTTCATTTCTCAAACTAAAACTAATAAATATTTTATTTTGTGGAAATACTATTGTAGGCTAAAAATATTTTGTTACATTTTCTAAAATTCTATTTCCTTGCTATGAAGACTGTTGCCCTATATATTGTTACTGGAACTGAAGGAGTATAAAAGTAAAGAGGAATGAATTGACTCACATATTAGTCCTATGGAAGGCAGCAAGGTCTGGGAAGCTTTGTATAGTATTATAAATAAAAGTGGATGAAGGAAAAGACTTTTATTAAAGCAAAATTTTGTTGCTAAGATTTGATTTTCATGCTGAAAATTTGTAGTGCTATTAACCTTGACCCAAGGCTTATGTTTATTTGGTCTTTTTCTTTCTTCATTTAATTATTTCCTCTGACAACCACTTCTAGCTTCTTATCTGATACCCACTCCCCTGTCTTGCTTACAGAGAGAATCTTGACTTCTCCCTTACCAAGGTCATGATGTACCATCTAAATAAACTTGCTCTTTCCAGCTCATTTGCATTTAGAGATGGGACATAACACAATTCTAGACAATAAGCTAGTGGCAACAGTTTGTATAAAAGACTTCATTTTCTAGGTAAATTATTTTTTGGGAAATAAACCTTGGAACATTTTGTTCCTCCTGTCTCAAACCTGCATTCAAAGACTTGGATATACTATAGCCTTAAGACCATGACTAGTGTAATCACTCTAGTGAATTCACTAGACTGCAGCCATGAAGTTAAAAGATGCCTGCTCCTTAGAAGAAAATCTATGACCAACTCAGACAGTATATTAGAAAGCAGAGACGTTACTTGCCAACAAATGTCCATCAAGTCAAAGCTATGGTTTTTCCAGTAGTCATGTATGGATTTGAGCATTGAACCATAAAGAAAGCTGAGTGCTGAAGAACTAACTGATGCTTTTGAACTGTTGTGTTGGAGAAGAATTTTGAGAGTCCCTTGGACTGCAAGGAGATACAACAAGCCCATCCTAAAGGAAATCAGTTGTGAATATTCATTGGAAGGACTGATGCTGAAGCTGAANCAAAGCTATGGTTTTTCCAGTAGTCATGTATGGATTTGAGCATTGAACCATAAAGAAAGCTGAGTGCTGAAGAACTAACTGATGCTTTTGAACTGTTGTGTTGGAGAAGAATTTTGAGAGTCCCTTGGACTGCAAGGAGATACAACAAGCCCATCCTAAAGGAAATCAGTTGTGAATATTCATTGGAAGGACTGATGCTGAAGCTGAAGGTCCAATACTTTGGCCACCTGATGCAAAGAACTGACTCACTGGAAAAGATCCTGATGCTGGGAAAGATTGAAGGAGGAAGGAGAAGGGGACAACAGAGGATGATATGATTGGATGGCATTGGTGACTCAATGGACATGAGTTTGAGCAAGCTTCAGGAGTTGGTGATGGACAGGAAAACTAGCATGCTGCAGTCCATGGGGGTCTCAAAGAGTCAGACATCACTGAGCAACTGAACTGAACTGATGACCATGATTTAAAAAAATCACCTATTGTATTATGGAAATAAGAAGATTAAAAAGGGAGTACTAATGTTGACCTCTCTAACACCTTGGAAATTAGAAATAAAGTATTTCTTCTGGACAAAAGGCAGCCATTCTGTCCCCTTTTCCCATTGGTAGATGGCCTTTTGTTGAACTTAACATGCTCAGTACCACAGGGTAGTCCTAAAAAAAAGTCCAGACCCTACTGATTTCACTGAGGCACTGTGTCAGACCTATATTGCTACTCCTAAATTTCCTGTGCTTAAAACAAATGTATTCCAGATTTATTTAAATGACTATATTATTGTTTTTCCATTATTCACAACTAAATATATCACTGATATGAGTTTTACAGTTCTTATTTAGAACTATCAGAGAAGCCCANCACTGTGTCAGACCTATATTGCTACTCCTAAATTTCCTGTGCTTAAAACAAATGTGTTCCAGATTTATTTAAATGACTATATTATAGTTGTTGTTTTTCCATTATTCACAACTAAATATATCACTGATATGAGTTTTACAGTTCTTATTTAGAACCACCAGAGAAGCCCAAATGTTTTCAAAACTTATTATATCCCTTAGAAAAATATATTACCCTATGTAAAACTTTTCTTTAAATTAAAAAAATTAATTTCATTAGAAATATAAATTTAAAAGATCAAACTTGTTTTTAAAACTTATGCCCAGCATTTTGCACACATGAACAAGTATATGTCTGTAGACAACATCTGCGAATTCCCTTCTAGACTTTGCTGAATACAACAAGCAATTAAGTCCTTTAGAGATTCTAACTAATAGCAAACTAACATGAGACAGATCCTATAGACTAGTACTCTCCAAATGATGAAAACTGCAAAATTATTAAATATCATAAGAAAAAATAATATAATTGGGGATATAGAACAGATAAATGTAAAACAAGACATCTTATGTACAAAGTCAACATTTAGACACTGAATTACTTAGGCGTAGTTGCCCTAGTTATTTCCACTATAAAGTGAAAGGATATGATTGAATTATTATTCGATTATGTCCAGTTTTAACAAAAATATATAAGAAATAGAAATGATTATATTTGAAATTTTGATGTTGCTGTATATAAAAATCCATTCATATCTTTAGTATGTATTTACCGAGTGTCCACTGCATACTGAAGAATGCTGGAGACAAGTTCACTTCAGTTCAGTGACTCAGTCATGTCCGACTCTCTGTGACCCCATGGACTGCAGCATGCCAGGATTCCCTGTCCATCATCAACTCCCGGAGCTAAACTGTACATAATTCAGACTGTCTCATGCAAGTCAGACCTCAGAGGTGCAGAAACAGAAGGAAAGACCCCACTGCCTCTGAGACAAAATATCAGAGCACAAGACAAGAAGTTCTAGTCTGAGGAAAATAATTCTATGTATGGAATGACCCATATGCCACTGTACCATCAAGGTTTTTCTTATTATGTTCAGCAGAAAATTCATGCCAGATTGACTAGAATGGAGGTCTTAAATCTTCAAATCAGACTTTTTTAGGTTCTTGGAATTCTTCTAAAAGAAGGATAATCTGTTTTTTGTTTGTAAAAGGAAAATAGTTTGAAGTTTATCTCAGTTAAATACACTAAATGACTGTTTTGTTTTTTTTTTAATATTCTTAATCCAGATGAATTCTGTTTGCGAGCCCAGGGTAGGGCACCCCACAAAGTACCTTAATGGTATACTGATTATTTTGTATTAAAGTTAAGATTTGGGCAACACAAGAGGGGAGGTCACTCTGACCCTCCCCTCTGTCTCCTTGAAAGCAGGAAATAAATCTCTCATGTGAAAGGTACACTCCCTGCATCTGAAGGTACAAGAACGCACTTACCTCTGGAGATAGAGAATTCATGACTAAGCCTATTACCAACTAAGCCAATACCTGCCGTTGGACTCTACAAGAATTACGTCCCAATCCTGAGTCCCGTGTACACCTGTGGTGGATTCATGTCGATAAAAAAATAAATAAATAAAGACAATGAAATGCAAAAAAAAAGAATTAGGTCCCTAGCCAATACAGTCACTGAGTTTCAATACACCCTGAAAGGAGTTCAGGGTGGAGATCAGAAACTAAGTACTCCATGCTCTAGGTAAAACTGGCAGAATAGGCCTTCAGATAGCTAGATATTCTCAGAAATACATCTTATGAGTCCAATTTACTGCATCTTCTCATGTCTAGAAAAGTACTAAATTCATTAATGGTTTTATCTGCTCCTCATGGTTAGCAGCAAAATTCTGGCAAAATGTGTACTTGTTGCATGTATCCACCTTCACTAAAGTCATATATAATCCTGATCTTCCCCCTGATTTCTTCGGAGCAGTTTCTCAGAGGTACCTGAGATACTCTCTCTCAGACTATAGTTCCCATTTTGCCCCAAATACAACTTCACTCCCAACTCTGATGTTGTGTACTTTTTCCACATGACACGATATAAACAAGATTTGTTATTTAATTTACTCTCCCATGCCCAAACTCTGTTTAGATGTTTCACTAATTATGTACACAAAACATTTTTATCCTGTTAATTTCTCATAAATATATTGTTGGTGTAAAAAGCATAAAAGCTGCTTGCTTTGGACACTTAAGTCTTGTTTCTATGAGATCTCCATGCGCGAGAAATAAAATGCGTTCCTTTCCCCCTTGTTAATCTGTCTTCTGTAAATTTTATTATTAGTCCTACCACAAGAACTCCTGAGTTGTAGAGGAGGGAAATTCCCTCCTCCCCAACAATGTCATTATGTGTATAAAACATTAGCATTCAATATATGTGGGAAAAAAAAGATTCATGTTTCTTAAACCATAATTGTTTTGGAAAAAGTGGTTGGGGCATCAGAATTTCCTTCGGTATTAGCTAAAACTACAGAGTCCTTGGTATAACCTAAACCTACAGGATCATAATCTCTAAGGACGAGACCTGTGAATCTACATTTTAATGTTTTTTGGGTGGCGCACACTAAAGCTTAAGAACCACTGCTCTTCACTTATTCATAAAAGAGACCATCTGCTTATCTACATTGAAAAGGCAATCTGGACTGTCACCAAACACCTGTTCTCATGGTGGCCAGCTACCATGCCCTTCTAGCCTGGTTGGATTTTTTTCCTGTTGATTACAGCTGGGTCCAGCCCTCCAGTACCTATCAAGTCCAATGGATACTCATCTTTTACAGAGTAGGCCATTCACTACTGGTACTAACCTCAGTTTTCTCAATAAAATCTAATCTTTGCTCTCTATCTTGATATTTGTATGTGTTAAAAGAGAAAATAGAAACATTTCATTGCCATTCTTTTTTTTTTTTGTGGTAACATGCTAAAAGCCTGTTTTAAATTTAACTTAACAATCCCTACTTCCATTTCTATCTTTGCAGTGTAATTGATCAAGGAGCTCCTTGTTTCTTGTAAAATGAAATGAGATTAGTCACCTGAGCTACTACCTTGAGTTTTTAAAAATTCATTTGGCATGTTTACTAGGCTCCATATATACTCAAGCTATCAGAAATGTTTTGAGAACTATTTATTAAATCAAAGCAGACACATACACAGAAAACATACTCTGAATAATGGCTATACATACAATTTTCTGCAGATACTTAGACAAATATTCATGTCTTTGGATTAATATGTTTTGAATCATTCATATAAAGGGGCTTCCTCTGTGGCTCAGTGGTAAAGAATCGACCTGCAGTGCAGTAGCTGAAGGAGACGCAGGTTCGATCCCTGGGTCAGAAAGATCCCTTGAAGGAGGGCATGGTAACCCACTTCAGTTTTATTGCCTGGAGAATCCCTTGGACAGAGAACCTTGGCGGACTACAGTGCATAGCGTCACAAAGAGTTGGACACGACTGAAGTCACTGAGCATGCATGCATGCATTCATATAATGAAATTTTTATTGAACATATATGAGCTAGCCACTGTGATAGATTATAGAGAAGCAAAAATAAGAATAAGAAATGTCCTCCCTAACCTTTAGCAATTTAGAGTAAATTTATATAGGAATTGCTTTGGAAATAATAATTTTATAAATAAATTCTTCACAAAATGTCACATGTTCTTTTTGAACTCATATTAACTTACAACAAACACTTGAACTCCAGCTTATGGAGGAGATGGGAAAGGGCTGCAATCCACACAAACTCAGATATCTAAAGTTACTGAATTGGAGTGAGTTTATAAGAAAGAATTGAACTGAGCCACGCATGTCAACCCAGGGGTAAATCTGTCAGATGAAAAATTCATTAAGAATATCAGATTATTTATAAGAAAAATAAAAATAAAAGGTACATTTTTCCTTGCTAATATCAATACAGTTCAGTAGATTTGTAACCCTGCTAAAGGCAAAACAACTTTGGGAAAGCATTGTTTTTGCTATAAATGATTCTGTATTCAGCAGCATTTTGAATAATTCATTCATTCATCCAATATTCATTCAGCACCTATTTTGAATCCTCCTTGATTTATCCCATAATACTAAAGATAAAATAGAGAGTAAAAGTTCATGCTTCCTGTCCTTAGGGAAATTTCATTTTTGAAAGGGAGACTAACATATTAATCAAATAAGAAAAAAGCTGTACTTGTAAAATAAATTAATTCCTATTGAAACATATGATGTGATAAACAGAGTTAAATGAGAATTGGACTAGCCAGGGAGATCTTGGAAGGCTTCTCAGAGGAAGTGATAGACATGTTGCGATCTGAACTCTGTAAGATAAGTCAGCTGGGAGAGCATTCATGCTCTGAGGTTCTGTCTACTCTAGGAGGGAAGATAGCATGCTTGAAAAATAAGTACACTCACGATTTTATTTAAAAATATAGAAAAAAAAGGGACTTCCCTGGTGGTCCAGTGGCTAAGACTCTGAGCTTCCAATGCAGGGGGCCCAGGTTAGATCCCTGGTGAGAAAATTATGATCCCACATGCCTCAACTAAGGCCTGGAAAAGCCACACAAAAAAATCTTCATACACACACACACACACACACACACACACACACACACACACACACACACAAAGAAAAACCAAACTACAGCTGAAAGCTAACTGGATTTATTTCCCAATAAAAATGAAAATTTAAAGTGGAAAGTATTTCATGAATATAGGAAATAAGTTAAACTGACTTCAAATAGAACAACTACAAATAATGAAGCAAAACCATTGCTATTGAGTACACTTGGTTTTTAAGAAATCTCTGATTCTTTAGGTCAAATTGTAATCAGCACCTTTCTTGTAATTTCTACCTCCAACATAGTAGGGGCATTGAGCCTGTAAAAGCAATTTATTTTGTCAAATGCAGGTCATGAACTAAAATTTGATCACTAAAGCTATAAGTTCTCAAATCATGTCAAATTGTAGACCCTCTCTAATTCATAATTAATATTAATAATGACATAATTCACCAAAACAGAAATTGGAATAAAATTACCAATAAAAAATTCTAAGCTGTTATTGTAATAACTTCCTTTTTGGACCTAGAGTGAAAAAGCCTATTTAGAGTGGAAATATTTATGGAACAGAAATCAAGTGCAGCCACTGCTACTGCTACTAACTAGTTCAGTGTCCCAGATTGAATTAATTTACTTTTCAGGGACTGACCTATAAAAATAACAGAGGAAGAGGTTAGGAATGAAACGAACTCTAAAATATAAGACAAGGTAAGAAAATCATGGTTCCAAAGCTTGCTTTCAATTTTCTGACTCAATTTATTTGTTTTGTTTTTGGCCTGTCAAGTCTCTAAAAACCATGACTACACAACAATTTAATCTTTCACTTTCATGAGAATTAACAGTAGAAAACTGACCTTGATTTTGACATCCTGGTGGTTTAGTCTGCTAAGCCCTGTCTGACTCCTGCAAACCCATGGACTATAGCCTGCCAGGCTCCTCTGTCCATTTGATTCTCCAGGCACGAATCCTGGAGTGGGTTGCCATTTCCTTCTCCAGGAATCAAACCCAGGTCTCCTGCATTGCAGGCATATTCTTCACCAACTGAGCTACAATGGAAGATTTCAGTATAGACTGAGCTTAACTACTATCTCTCTAGAAGGCAAATTTACTAAGCAATAGAGATCAAATGTATAGGAAAGGTGGGCTAAAGGTAAGAATGGAGAACTGTGCTTTCTTGGTTTTAAGAAAACAAGTAATTCATTTCTAAATGTGGAAACTCCTTCATTTTTACGAGTCTTTGCTTGTCAGCTGGTATAAAGAAAGTGTGCATTTACAATTCATTTAAACAAATACTGCACTCTAGTGAGCCAGAGATGAACAGGCTTCTTCGCAAGCTGTTTAAAAAGAAGAGACAGTACTCCAGAACATTTTCTTTTATTTCTCCGTCTTAGTAATATGGCACTTAATTTTAGATAATTTAAATAAGTCTAGACAATCGATAACTATGTGTAGAAATATATTTTTCCATTGCTTTTCAAAAGACTAAATCTGTAACTCCAAAACATACCCAGAAGTGCACAAATGATTGCATTTTAAATTCACAGGGTGTATGGTAGAAAATGGAACTAGAAGGAAAATGTTGATTCCAAGGAATCATTCTGCATCTGAACCCCAAGACATGAGGTCAGAGAAGACCCAGATGAAAATAGCTCTGGATCAGGGTCCCAGAGAATGTAAGTATAAGGACAAACCTATGGAAAACTTTTTAAGCGTTTCAGTCTGAGAAATTTAAGGGGTTTGCTATGGCTGGAAACATTTATTGGCAGCAACTATATGTGATACACTCCCCTATAAGATGAGGATTTAGCAGAGAATAAAAAAAAAAAATCACTGCATGGTTAGTCTATTCTGGCAGAAAGAGACAAAAATGCAAAAGGAAAAAGTAGAACAAAATGTAATTTAGCTACTTTTATAAAGATAGTATGTTGTATTTTAATAGTTATAAATGGTAAGGGGGAAACAGCCAAGCAGAGAGAAAAGTTGGCTTTCAGTATTATCAGTCTAGTGATAAGTCCCAAACATAGATCTTCAGGCCAGAGTTCTATACTGATTCCAGACTTTTATATATATTTGAGAAATGCAATATTGTCTGCCATATCAGCAAACAAAGAGGGTTATAATCATCAGTGTTTGTAGCCACCACCAAGGGGAGCTGGTGAGCCCTGAGGGAACTCAGGAAGGAAAAGAATATCTACCATCTAGCAGTCATCAGCGGAGAAGGCAACGCCACCCCACTCCAGTACTCTTGCCTGGAAAATCCCATGGATGGAGGAGCCTGGTAGGCTGCAGTCCATGGGGTCGCTAAGAGTTGGACACGACTGAGCGACCCCACTTTCACTTTTCACTCTCATGCATTGGCGAAGGAAATGGCAACCCACTCCAGTATTCTTGCCTGGAGAATCCCAGGGAAGGGGGAGTCTAGCGGACTGCCCTCTGTGGGGTCACACAGAGTTGGACACGACTGAAGGGACTTAGCAGCAGCAGCAGCAGCAGTCATCAGACTGCAGCCACTCCCCTATGGTGAGCCCTAAGGAAACTCATGATGTGAAAACAGAGGATACTGACCCCATATAACTGAGGTGCATATTAAAAGGATGATATCAGTGACCCCAGGCTCTTGCTTCTTCCTATGCATGGAAAAGTACTAAATTCCTTGAGCTAGATAAGCTTTCCTTGATTAACAGTAATCTTTTTATTACCAAGTCCAAACTAGCTCTGCTTGCTGCACAACAAGGTAATGAATCTGAGAGATGAGGTGTTGAGGCAAAGAATATGACTTTATTTGGAAAGCCGTCTGACCGAGAAGATGGCAGACTAATGTCTCAGAAGTAACCATCTTGTTGGAGACTGGATGCCAGGTTATTTTATAGAGTGAGAAAGAGAGAGAGAGAGAGAGAGATAGAGAGAGAGAGAGGCAATGAGGAACTAAAGTCAAAAGGCAGAATAGAAAGGGAGAGGCAGTGAGTAAGTAAAAAGGACCTTCAGTCTTGAAAAACATCTTCAGGAAGGGACAGACTTTGGAAGGGGTGGTTTATCTCTTCTATTCACAGGTGGGCAGGGTCAGATCATTTCTATAAGCTGAATAAAGGCACTTCAGTTTCCAGTCAAGCAGAGGGGCAGGGTCCTTTGAGGCAGGTCATTATTTATGATTATAAACAAAAGGAACAAAAAGCAGTCAAAAAAACAGTTCCCAACACGGAATCAGAATTGGCTTCTCTGCAATATTCTGTTTCTTCTACCTGCTCTTTGCTGCAAAACTCCTATATATTCTAGCTCCCACATCACTTACTCCAAGTGGTTCAATCAGGATTACCTGAGATGCTGCTTTCTAGGTTTCAAGGTCCTAAAAATTTGCACCAAATAAAACATAACTCTCACGTTCTTGGTTTGAATATGTTTTTAGTCAACATATTCAACTGCCCATTTGACCAGAATGACTAATTACTTCCATTAATAATCAATATCTCAGAATTAATATATCCAAAATTAAACTTATCACCCCTCCAAATTGTAAAGAGGGTGTGTACATATCAAATCTGAGCACTAACTAAAGTTCAAATAGAAAGCAAGTTTTGTAAGGCGGGGGTGGGGGAACTTGTAAAAGAACTTTTGAGTAAATGTTGGTCTTGGTAGCTTGCAACCATTGGAAGGAACCCCAGCCATCTTCAAAACAGGGCAAGAGCAATAGTTAGAACCACTGAGATCACTGAGAAGCAGATGTTTTTTGCAGAGTGGTGGCCTAAAGAGACCAGCAGCATATTTTATTCAGAGACTTGAGAAGGAGACATTAGTCATACCAGTGAAATAATTGGAGGCAGAATGGCAGTGGCTAGTGAAATCTTGGGTGAAATCAAAGCACCTGAAGGGCTTTGCAGCATTTGGACCATGGGCAGATGTTTTGAAACTAAACGAAATGGTCCTCATTCCATAGGAGAAAGTTTGACAGTATTTTTAAAGAAGCAGAATTTTTATAGACAGAAAGTTAAACATACAGCTGTCCTACTGGTACCTTCAAAGTCCACCACTGCTGAACCGCTGGTCATCCTATGTGGCCCAGTCCCTGGGGGTAAGAAATAGCTGGGCTCCAGGTTAGACATTTACAGAGAGCTTCCTGTTTGCCCTCTGAAATGGAAGCAACAAGAAAAACAGGGTAAGTAGCTAGTGTTTGTCTCTTTTATGTACCTTAAGATAACAGTCATGGCAAGGGGAAAAACCTTTTTGAGTAAAGGATTCAGGGACCTCCATCCCCCCTCTTTTGGGACAAGGGAGACACTACATATATTCAGAAGGGCTCCTTGTGGGTCAAAAGTCAAAGGATAACGGCAGGCCATAATGAGCCCTGCTTCTCCCTTCAAGATTCAACTTGGCTGAGGGCATACCCCAGGGGAGGGTCCCAGGGTAGGTCAGGTGTGGGGAAAGAAACCAGATAATTGGCCTGAAGGAAGACAAAGACCTGGAAGAACTGACCTATATAGATAGATGACTTAAATGCTTCTTTACTGTGCTGCTCCTCACTAGGGGGATACCAACAGCCTCTCTCTCTGGGTGTGTATCTCTGCCTTGCGTCTATCTCAACTAAACAAACTGTTTCTCCATGTGCTATACCACTTGTTGTTATGTTATGTCTCTAATAATAAACTGTATCTGCATTTCTAGTTTCTGCCTCCAAAGTAAATCCATTTTTCACTGGGGGCAAGGATCCAGGGAAAAACAACTTCTAACCTCTAGCCCTTGCTGGTTTGGTGGCTAGGATTCCTAGTTTTCATCCAGGCTACCCAGGTTTAATTAATGGGCAGGGAATTAAGATCTTGCTTCATGCCACTGCTCAAGGTTGCTTCTTTGAGGTCAGGGGCATTTATAGGGCATTCTGTAGGAAGATCCTTGAAATCTGATGTGACAGAGTTAGCACAAGCTCATGTGCCTGACACACAGTGATGCCAAACAAACTGAAACAAAACTGTGGGTCCAGGAGCCCCACAGGGCCCTGCTGGGGATATCAAGAGTACCACCATAGCTTCAATATATTAAGGAAACAAAGAAAGAATCCCTGATACCTCAGTAGGGAATTGTTTTGTCCTCAAACTAGCTGAAGTTATTTACATTTCACATTCTAACTTCAGGATAAAACAGAATAATTTGTAAAACTGCAAAGTTTAATTGTTTTATAATATTTTTCCATTAAAAATTATTTGGAATGCTATCATAAAAATTTTTAATTACTTGCTGAATCAGAAGAGATAACAAGATATTGGGAAACTATTAGTTTGGGGGCAATTTCTCAGTTTAAAATTGTGTTTATGCAGTTACTAATAGTATGACCAGGCGAAAGAGAAAGATTCTTCATACTCAATTATGAGTAAAATTCAGGTGAAAGTGAAAGTCGCTCACTCATGTCTGACTCTTTGAGACTCCATGGACTGTAAGCCCATGGAATTCTCCAGGCCAGAATACTGGAGTGGGTAGCCTTTCCCTTCTCCAGGGGATCTTCCAGGTATTGAACCCAGGGATTGAACGCAGGTCTCCCACATTGCAGGTTATAACACATCCTCATCTTTATATATACATAAATATATATATTTATATATTTATATTATTATATATATAACACAGCCTCATCTTTATATATATATAAATTATATATATAATATATATATATTTTATACAAATATAAATATATATTTATTATATATATTTATATATAATATAACACAACCTCATCTTTAACAGCTGAGCCACAAGGGAGGCCCAAGAATATTGGAGTGGGTAACCTATCCATTCTCCAGCGGATCTTCCTGACCCAAGCATCAAACCAGGGTCTCCTGCGTGGCAGGTGGATTCTTTACCAACTGAGCTATCAGGGAAGCCCTTAATATGCATGTAATACTATCAAATAAGATTGTTGTGAGGATCAAATGGGAACTTCCATGAAGGTTCCAGTATTTCCCAGGAACTTAGTAATTAGTTTTCTTAGAATTGTGTGTCACTTCTTTAGAGAAGAAACAGAATAACTGAGATTGATGATCTTTGTTATTCTCCATGGCATAATTTTGTGAATGATGTTTATTTCCACAACTTCGAACATTATTAGTGGTATTCTTCTATCATTTATTAAGTCCTTGAGTCCTTACTATGTTTCAGCTCTGCTCTAGATTTGAAATCTCTGCTTTCTCAACTTTGTCATTGTGCATGTTGCCCCTGAAGTTCTTCATTTTCAATTAAAAAACTTCACAGAGAGAGAAAGATAAGGAGATGTCATGCATGGTCTTGGCCAGAGGGAATATGCCATGCAGGTAGCAGATGCTTTTCAGAAATTTCATGACTTCTAGGAAGATGACTGTAGGATCCCACCAGTCACATGTTCATTCATCTCCTGAACTTGTTTTTACTATAAAATGTGACAACAGAGGAGATTGGCTTCTGAATAAATTTTTTTAAAGTGGAAAAAATAAAAAATCAGATAATGCATAGCATTTATGTGAAGAATGCTACATAGAATACTACCTTGGAGGCAGAGTAAGTTAAACACAAAATGAACCCTGCTTTTATCATTATTCTCAGACTGATTTAGCTATATTCTCAAGAGAATAATGAGCCTGTCTTCTAGAAGTGGAAGAAAAATTTTTGAAAGGAAACCTCTGTATTCATTAAGAGCTATTACCAATTCACATATGCTGTTGTTTTCCAAACAAAGATAACACTTTAAATTGTATGTGACAGTCTAGCTGGGACAGAGTGAACTATCTTTGACATTCTCTCATGAAATGCTTTTATAGAAATGAAATGGGCTACAATGTAAAAATGTAGTATTCCTTGTGGAAAAGGGAGTAAAGAAGAAATGTCATAAAGGAGCGATAAGAAACACTGATCTATGAAGCCCAATCTTTGATTCTCCTCCTCCCACTTACTTTTCAGGTCTTGCTTTGTGGTTCTCAGGTTTCTCTAGCACTGCCTGCTAGAAGATCATTTGTTTACCCACGTGCCAGCTACTTCCCTTTTGCTCTAACTTCCCACTAAGAACTGCAGGTTTGGAACACTGAAAAGTACATGGCCCAGGGCCACTGCTTTAATTAGATATGCTTGTGCTTAATTATAGCAGAAAAATATAACACAGCCTAAGGTCTTTTTCCTAATAAGAAGACTGTCTTTTGGTGTACAGCTATTTAGAGGAAACCCCATAGGAATTACCCTGTTATTTTCGTTATATATGATATCTTGTGGTGTTGATCCTAAAAGTTGAGTATGCATACCTAAGAAGACATAACACAGTTCATGCCTGTTGTTATATACACGGAACGATAATCTTAGAGTCTTTGACAGTGAATTCACTCTCCTGCAAGAAACACTGAGAGTAACAACACTTACAGTGTCCTTACAATGTACCAGGAATTGTTTTATTTTCTTTGATTTGTTAATTTATAAGACATTAAGAACCTTGTGATTTAAGAACTACTATTATGCTTTTTTTTCAAAGAACAGGATGTAAGATAATCTAGTCAAGGTCACACAACTGATAAGTGGCAAATCCAACAACTGAATTAAGACAGTCTGACACTCAGTCCACTCTCTAAACTTCTGTGCTACACCACTCATAGGGTTCATTAACTGAAAGTGCCTGGGCTTACTGTACTGCTCAATGAAATGTTGATTGAGCTCTATTCTTTGAAAATTAATTATTACTGATCAAGTTGATTGGTTCATTGCTGTGTTGTTTTTTCTTCGGGTTTCCACAAACAAAAAGAATCCAAATTGTTTATTATTGCTTCAATTCAGTTCAATGCATTAATAAAGAACATCGAGCTAAGAAAAAAACATAGAGCAGTTCCTGGCATATGAAAAATACTCAGTAAGTGCCACTGTAAGCTGCTGTGACACCACACAGATTTTTTACTTTATAACGTACTCATTCACAAAGTGTATTTGGTCCCAATATACTGCCAGTGAATGACTAGGTTTGGCACTGGAAGTAAAATGTCTAATGTGGCATTATTTCTGCTTGAAAGGAATTTATAATAGTGTATAACATTCTTTATTATCTCTGAGTCCATATCATTTCAATGTATGGGCTACCTTTCATCGGCATTCCTTTTCCTGAGGGCCATAACAACAGTCTTAGAAGATTCCTCTGCCTCCGCCTCAGAACAGACCAGAGGAATAAGTACATTCATACACACAGACTCACACAGACACATACATACACACATACACACACACAGTCCCAGCTAACAGCAAACCAGATTTAAGGACTCAAGGTTGTGAATAAATACCATAGTTTCCTGACTTCTTAGGCAATGAAATTCTGAGGCTTGTGTTCTACCATTTTTCAGAATTTTCCTGTAAAATTAAGTTCCAGTTGCCCACAGTGGTATCTGGCTTGATATTCATTTTTTACTGGCTGTTATTCACTGTCTCACTCTCCCCCTCTTCTACAACAGTATTCTGGGTTTAACAGCCAAACCACTTAACCGCATTTAAATCACTGTCTTCAGGAATCTCTGCTCCTAGGGGAATTTTAACTAAAATACAGGGAAATAGGAATGTACAGACATTTGAAAACCAGGTAAGACAATTAATCCTACAATAAACATTGATATTGGGTTCAATGCCAATTAAAATACATAGAAATAAAAAAAGAAATGCCAATTTATCCTGAGAATTTTCAAAGGCAGTGAAGAGAGGAGAGAATATTTTAGGAAAAGCAAAGAACTTGAGTAGATATAGTGAGAAAGTCTGTATCATGTTGGGAAGTTCAGTATAGCTTCAGTAGAGTATAAGGTGGAGGCAGGAAGTGAGAGAGTTAGTCTCGGATAGATCAGAGACAGCCTTCCTTGTCTTGATGAAGAGGTTATACTTAATTTTGTAGGCAATGATGAGTCATTAAGTCAAACTTTGATGTTTTAGTCAATGAAGTGACCATATGTACTTTGCATTTTAGAAATGTTAATCTTGCAACAGTACAAATAATGAGGCTTCCACAGATAACAGCAAGAAAGACCATCAGAAGAGCACTGCAAAGTCTAAAGGAAGACGTGAAGCAGGAACTAAATCAAAGAAATGATAGTGGAGAAGAGAACAGAGATTAAGGAGAAGTTAGGAAGGTAGAATCAATTGACCTAGTCAACTGGTAAGAAACTAGAACATGGTAGGTGAAAAGAATGTAGAAATTCTCTCTATTGCTTTCTCTGATACCTGGGTATGTGGAAGTATCTTTCACAAACAGAAGAAATCAGCGGGGGAATACGCATTAATTTAGGAAGTGGAAAGGAAAAGCTACAAGATAATTAATTCAGTTTTGAAGACGTTATTGAAATATTTCTAGAATATCTGGGAGTTTTCCAGAAGACAACTGTATGTGGAGAAAAGAGAAAGATTTGGGGATTTCATAATGTAACTGTACCAAATATCTACTGCTACATAACTACTTCAAATGCAGTGGCTTATAACAAAAATGACTTATTATTTCTCACAGTTCTGTAGGTTGGCTAAGCAGTTTTTTCCCTGTCTCACCTGGACTCATTCAAGTAGCTGCATGTAGCTGCCTGCTGGCAGTCCGGCTGAAGTGGAAGCAACAAAGTGGCCTTGGTCAGAGATCTGGGAACTTGGACTGTTTTATCACTTCTATGTGGCTTTGCATGCTTCACACCAGCTTCCTTACATGCTAAGAGACAAGAGTGGAAGCTGCAGTGTCTCCTAAGATTCTGTGCAATATCACACCTGCCACATTTTACTTGTCTAAGCAAATCACAAGGCCAGCAAAACTCAAGGGGGTGATGAAGCAACAAGGTTACATTGCAAAGGCACATCAGAGCATCAGAGAAAGGTGTGATTCAGCAAGTGCCATTATTATAACAGACAAGTGCAAAGTGGTTTTGAAATTTTGGATGTACCAGCCTTGTAAGTAGGAACTGAAGCCAAGTGAGCAGGGCATCAGGAGCCAAGTAAGAGATTCAAGGAAAAGTTAAGGAATGAATGCAAAAAAGAGAAAGGGTCCAAGGAAGCCAGGAAGAAAGTTTTCTCAAGAATAATAGAGTACTTAATAGCATCAAAAAAACTCTGAGGTAGTCCGCAATTCTAAAACCAAAAATTACTCAGATTTGGCAATTAGAAAGTCATTAGTGTCTTTTGCCAAAGTGGTTACAGTGATGCAGTGGTGGGTAGAGACAGAAACCTGATTGTGGTGGCTTGAGAAATAATTAGACGTGAATATCTTTGTCATTTTATCAAGTTAGTTTATAAAATAAAAAAGGATATAGGACTGTATATGGGAAATCCAGCAAGGGAGGATAATGAAAGAATATATGTAACACTGAGGCTACTTACTAAGTTGGCTGTAATTGCTTTTTTTAAGAATAGTAGTCCATGATTAATACATTCTAAGACCTCATTGTTACTATTTTGAAACACAATTCCACAGCATAATAATCAGCACGTGTTCCTTAATATTCTGTTGTGTCAAATTCTTAAAATACTAAAAAATGGGAACTTCCCTGGTGGTCCAGAGGATAAGAATCTGCCTGTCAATGCAGGGGAGAAGGGTTTGATCCCTGGTTCAGGAGGATTCTACATGCCAGTGAGCAGCTAAGCCTGTGTGCTACAACTACCTAGCCCGTGTGCCACAACTACTGAAGCCTGCACACCCCAGAGCCTGTGCTCCTCAAGAGAAGCCCACCACAATGAGAAGCCCATGCACTGCAATGAAAAATGTGCCCTGGTCACCACAATCAGAGAAAGTCCATGAAAAGCAACAAAGATGTAGCACAGCCAAAAATAAATCAGGAAATTAAAAACAAAACAAAGCCAAAAAATTAAAGCAAACTTAAAATGTCAAAGTTATCAAATATTTCATTTGACACGTTAATTAATGAAATAACCAATAAGATGTTGTATTGAAATAACCAGTAAGTTTTTTGGACTCCAAAATCACTGCAGATGGTGATTGTAGCCATGGAATTAAAAGACGCTTACTCCTTGGAAGAAAAGTTATGACCAACCCAGACAGCATATTCCAAAGCAGAGAGATTACTTTGCCGACTAAGGTCCATCTAGTCAAGGCTATGGTTTTTCCAGTAGTCATGTATGGATGTGAGAGTTGGACTGTNCCTCCCAGTCGGCTCCAGATTTATTTTCTGAGTTGAAGTAAAAACTCCTTCCCAGCTGATCATTCATTTCTTCTTTAAGAGAAGTCTTTCCTTCCCCGCCCAGCACTTATCTAGGGTTGGGGCTGGAAAAACAGTGAAGTAACAACCGGCCCCGAAAGCCAGTACAGAAAGATTCACTAAATTCTCCGGCCCAATAACAAAACCCGACACGGAGACGCCCCCAAATATTCAGTGGGCGGGCCCAGGAAATGCGCAACACCGGAAGTCACGTGGCGCCGTTCTCCTTGAATTCCTCAAGTCGGCAGTCGACTATTCAGCCTTGCAGGCTCCTCTGGCGGGCTCCGCTGTGATCCAGCCTTTCGGTGCTCGACTCACCCGTGCTGCTGCCGCCGCTGAAGGAGGGGCAAAGCTCAAGATGGCGGACAAAACGCCAGGCGGCTCTCAGAAGGCCAGTTCAAAGGTAATTTCTTAGAGGACTTCTTAAGTCAGTGGCCCTATCACTGTCGTCTGGGGGCTATAGACGCTTCTGGCCAGCGGGAGGAGATTGGGGTTGGGGTCCGTGTTCTGGTCGCGACGGTAGGCCGGGGCGCAGACGGACCGTGGTGCGCAGGTTGAGAGGCCTGGTGTTTCCCCTTAGTCCCAGCCTGGATTCGGCTCGAGACTGGGGGCCCCAGGGCTGGTGGCCTGAGTATTTTGACCCGAGCTTAGCACTGGAGGGAAATCAGGGATTTAGATTGAGGTCTTAAATCCGGAAAACGCGCCGGGGTGTTTCAGCTTGTTGCGCTCTTCAGGCCGCCGGGCAGAGCCTAGGAGAGGCGGGAATCGCTTCCCTTAGCTTAAGTGTCTGCCTCCTTTTCCTTTGGTTTTGGATCTCACACGCTTCCGGCCTCCCCCCGTTTCCCTCACATCCTCCGGGGAATAAATAACCTTTAGGGCCATCAGTTGTGAGAGGAGGACCAATAGTGAAGGGACGCGGGGTGGGAAGTGCAGTTCCCCTTTGCGGTGATGCATCGCCAAGGTTAACGCTACGCTCTACACGTGGTTTTACCTCACATAAGAGGAAGTATATTTGGAGGGCTCATTTCCATAGACTTGGAAGCCGCCTAAGATTGCTTTTGAGTTTACAGGGAACCGTGTGCATGTATTGTGGAAACTGCAGAGCTGTGGAAATAGTTCAGCGTTAGTTAGGTTGTGATTAACATCAGGTTCTAAGTTGCCATCTTGGACGAGTCCTTTAATCGACTTTTTGCTTTGAATTTCTCATCTCCAACACGATATTAAAAGTAACTGCTTACTGCCTGAAGTAGTTGTTAAACGCTTTTTGATGCTGATCCGAGAAGTTGTGTAATACTTAAAGGTTCTAAAGACTGTTACATCTTACAGAGTGTGTATGATTGTACGTAGGTTTTCAGGAAGTTACGTTTACGGTAGACAGAGCATGTATGGTATGTACAATTTGTTCTCGGAAATGCAACCTGTTATATACTTGCTTCCTCAGTTTCTGTTAAATTGCAATCTTTATGCTGTTTGGTGAATGGTGTTTATAATTAGTTCGTTATCGGTAATGGATTTTCCAGAAATCCTTGTGTAGAAAGTATGGTAGAGGGCTAGTTTTGGCTACTTTACATGCGGGCTTTATTTATTGTTTCTTCCTTCCCCAGTACCTTTTCCCTTAGTGAGGAGGGGAATAATTGAGTACATGATTTCCCACTTCCTCAGCCGACTCTTGACGAAACCAGCCCAGGCCTCCTTACTGTTAGGGAACTGTTAGGAAAGCTGTATGCGTGCTGAGTCGCTTCAGACTCTCTGCGATCCTTCTCCAGGAAATAATACTGGAGTGGGTTGCCATTTTCTCCTCCAGGGAATCTAATCGACCCAGGGGTCGAACCCGCCTCCCTCATGTCTCTTACATTGCAGGTGGGTTTTACCACTAGCGCCACCTGGGCAGGAAAGCTACTACGTCCATAAAATTCATGGCATAAGCTTCATTATTTTTGTTTATTTTCAAAGTAATATTTTAAGTATCTTTTATTTGAGGTTTTGGATATATTGAAAACATTTTAATGTGTATGTTCAGGCTTCCTCCTCTAATAGTACTTCTCATGGTTGTGCGTGGCTATTCCCTATAACTAAATTGTTCGACCTTCCAGTAATAAACCTTTTCAGTTTATATTGCTTTTTAAAGTTTTTAATTTTTTTTAAAAAATGTGGACCATGTTAAAAGTCTTTATTGAATTGTTTATAATATTGTTTTTGTTTTATGTTTTGGTTTTTTGACCGCGAGGCATGTGGGATCTTAACTCCCTGACCAGGGATGGAACCCTCACCCCCTGCATTATTGGAAGTGAAGTCCTAACCACTGGACTGCCAGGGACATCCTCTGTATTGCTTTAGATTATCATCAGTTGATGCTGTTAAGAGATTTTCTACCGATGTCATTAAAATATCTCAGGACTTGACGTGATTTGCTCCATTAATATGGAGGGTGCATGTTGTAGTTGAGAGATTATGAATTTTGCTAACAAGATGAAAGTGAAGTCGCTCAGTGATGTCCGACTCTTTGAGACCCCGTGTACTAATGTAGCCCACCAGGCTCTTCCGTCCATGGGATTCTCCAGGCTCGAATACTGAAGTGGGTTGCCATTTCCTTCTCCAGGGGATCTTCCAGACGCAGGGTTCGAACCCAGGTCTCCTGCACTGCAGGCAGAGGCTTGAACCTCTGAGCCACTAGGGCAGACTGCTAACAAGATAATTGGATTCAAATCTTGACTTGATAATAAATCGTTTGTGCTATCAAGGCAAATTGCTTAACTTTTTCAGCCTTAAATTTCCTTGTTTGTAATATGGATGTAATCTCATTTCTACAGGATGGATGTAAGAATTAAATAAGTGAATATCTATAACGTACATTAAAAAACTTAGTTCCTTTCCTCTTTTGTTCTTAGAGGAAACAAAAAGTACTTTTCAAAATGTCAGGATAAATTCTAAACCTGAGATTTAGAATCTGTCATCAGTTATCATGACTGCTCAGATTGCTGCTTTTTATTTCTAACCCCAAGTCCAGAGTTTATTGGAGAGAGTATAAGATAATTTTGGTTTAATACTGCAGCATTTGGGATTTCTAGTCTTTGATTTCTGGTTTGATTTCCCTTCCTCTGGGGAGTGCAGATGAGTGACCTCTTCTACCATACAGATGGAGTGAACAGATTTTTCAGTTTCATGTTCATTCTTTTGTCATAAATTCCTGTTGATATGGGCTTGTCAATCATATTTCTAGACGCTGAGAAAAATGCTAATTTAAAAATATACAAGAGGATGTAGCGTACAGCATGGCGGCTGTAGTTAACAATGTGTGTGTGCTCTCAGTTCTGTCTCACTCTTTTGAGACTCCATGGACTGTAGCCCACCAGGCTCCTCTGTCTGTGGGATTCTCCAGGCAAGAATACAGCATGCCATGCCCTCCTCCAGGGGATCTTCCTCACCTGGGAATTGAATGAATCCTGATCTTTTGCCTGTATTGGCAGGCAGATTCTTACCACCGAACCATCGGGGAAGCCCATAGTTAACAGTTTTTAAGTATTGCATAGTTAAAAGCTGCTCAGAGAGTAGATCTTAAAAGTTCTCATCACAAGAAGAAAATAAAAAACTCTTTTAACTGTGTTTGATAATGGCTATTAAGACTTAATAGTGTGGTGATCTTTTTGCAGTGTATACAAATACTGGGGCTTCCCTGGTGGCTCAGTGGTAAAGAATCCACCTGCCAATGCAGGAGATTTGGGTTAAATCTCTGGGTTAGAAAGATCCCCTGGAGGAGGAAATGGCAACCCACTCCAGTATTCTTGCCTGGAAAATCTCATGGACAGAGGAGGTCAAAAAAAGTCAGACATGATTTATAGCAACTAAACAACAACATACAAATAATGAATCATATTGTATACCTGAAACTAATGTAGTGTCATATGTCAGTTATACCTCAGTAAAATAAATTTTAAAAATATAATGTATGACAGGATTTTTGCTATTGACAATGGCAAAATTATTTGACCTGTCTTAAATACAAAATAAAGAGATTAAATTAGATACTCTCTACAGTTTCTTTTGGACTTCCCAGGTGATGCTGGTGGTAAAGAATCCTCCTGCCAATGCAGGAGGCACAAGAGATGCAGGTTTGATCCCTGGGTTGAAAAGATCCCCTGGAGGAGGAAATGGCAGTCCACTCCAGTATTCTTGCCTGGAGAATCCCAAGGACTGAGGAGCCTGGTGGGCGACTGAGAAGCCTGCGTCCATAAGGTCGCACAGTTGGATGCGATAGAGCAACTGAGTGGCAGCAGCGCAGTTTCTTTTAGCTTTAAAAATTACATTAAGGGTGTATAGTCAAATGATTTAACCTTTGTGTGTAGTTGTCCTAATGAAGAAACCCCATGTCCTTTGTTTTCTGTGGAATTGTGCTGTACTTACATTTTAAAGCCTGGCAAAGGTTTTAGGAATTAGCTAAGAATTTCCTCTGCCTTTACTCCTGTATCACCAGACTAAAATAATGCTTTGGGGGAGAGGGGTCTTGGTGCCATGTTGTAGCTTTGATTTTGGGAGGAGAGGCAAAGCATCTGTAATTGTTTGCTTAGAAAAATATTAAGCATATTTCCTTAGAATTTAGTTTATAAAAATTAGTTCATAAAATTTTGATTTTTAAGAGTTGCTTGCTCAGCACAATGAAGATATGAAGAGAATGTGGTATCCTTGTTCCCTCTGCATCTGCTGTGCTGGTAATACTGCAAGTATAGTGGAATTGTGTGCCCTGTTACTTTACTCTGACAGTGTATTATTTTTTTCCCATATTGTCAAAACTTGGGTTAGAGAGGTAAATGAGCAAAATATAAAATGCTGTTGGCTTCCTTGGATGCTCAGTTCTAAATCGGTGTGGGAACTATCAGTATTTCGATTGACTGCTGATTAGTGAAAATATTTCACTTGTATGAAATAATGTGTGATGAGGATCCATTCATAGCTTATGATCCTTAGGTATGTATTATTGCCTGTGTAATTTTTTGGTGGTACCTAAAGATATGTAAGAAGTAAATATGACCAAAAACTTCCAAGATTTACACAAACCTTGAGAAATTAGCCTCTGTTGTTTGCCAGTTTTAAACTGAGTCTTCATTATGATATGATTGAAACTGTAAGATAAACACCTTATCTTAAAATATAAGGTGATCAGTTTTCTATGTGGAAGGCTGTTTTGAGGTGGAGAGAGGAATTAGGAGCTTTTGTTTTCTTGATTGGTGCCTTTTAGAAAGTTGAGTATTTGTAGCATTGGTTCTTGAATATGACTACTTTAAAATGTCTGTCTTATTGGATTGATTTGATTTTTTTATTCCTGAAGCTTTGTTTTTCCCGGAAAACAAATCGACAAAAACATTGATTTGCCACACAAGTTGTAGACTTCTGCCTCTCTGTTCCTTTTTTACAAAGAGCATCATTTTTTGGAGAAACAAGCAAAAAAGTTCCTATAGGATATTAAACTCAAAAATACTAATATTGCAAATAATTTGCCTCTTATACTAAGTAGCTTTAACAGCTTATTGCATATCAGCCACTTCCTGGGTATTTTGCGGATTTTTTTTAAGGAAGATGCATTTGCCAATAGCACTTGAGGCTGTTTGGTACTGTTAGATGTCTCTTCCTTGAGCAGTCAGTGTTTTTTCACTAGATTTTCTCTCATTTTAGATTAAATGCAGATCATTCAAAATGTACTTAAAATGTTTCATGTGTTTTGGATGTAATTTTAAGGATAGTTTCAGTCTTGTTATTTAACATTATTAAACAGTACTTGTCTCAGTGAGTTTATGAAGTTTTTTTTGAGAGGTGGACTTTGGTTTGTCTTGGAGAGGGGCATTCAGCTAGGTAGTTGCTCCTTGTTGGTGAATGGGCAGCTTAGTATATATTGATAGTATGGAATGTAGTTTTGTTGGGTAGGTACTTGTTCCAACCAGCTGAATCAGCAAGTGTATTGAGACTGTGTCGCTTGCCAGATCTTGTGTTTAACTCTTAAGGAATAAAACGTTGAATAAGATGACAGTTCAGTTTTGGGGAGCATGCTGTCTAGTGGAAGAAGAGAGTCAACGTATAATAGTTCTAGGCAGAGCTATCTGAAGCATCTAAAAGTTTGGAGAAAGAAATGACAGCTGAATAGAGGGTGGGGTTGAGGGAGGCTTCAGGAATGGAGGCATTTGATTGAGTCTTAGAACAAGGAGCAGAGTTTTGAAGGGTAGACACAGGTATCAAAAGAGATGGGTGAAGTAAAGAAAATAAAAATCACTTGGAAATGGATTGCTAAATGGTCCGTTTTAGCCAATTTATAAGGCTCTGGAATAGGAAATAAAAGTTTCTGCGATGGAAAGGTTAGTTTGAGCTAAATTGTGGAGGCTTTGAAACCTATGGAATAGGAGAGTCATGGAAAATTCAAGACAAGAAAGACCTTTAGTAAAACTATACCGGCGACAATTTAAGAAGAATTTGGGAGTGAGGAGAATAGTTGAAAGATTTTTACAGTGCTGTTGATAAAGATTGCTCCAAAAATCTCGCCTCAGATACTCTCTGGGAAGCTTTGCTGACATTGTCTCCATCCCACTGAGATTTGCTCGTCCTCTGTGCTCTTGCAGTGTAGCCACACTGTTTTACTTGTCTCTTTTATTAGCTCCTAAGGGCAAGAGCTATGTCTTACTTTACTTTATATCTCTAATACATGATACAGTGCCAGTAAGTGGTTGCCAGTAAATGGGTTGCATATAGGGAAGATCTGAACCATAGTAGTATCTTTAGAAAAAAGGGTCCCGGAGAAGAGTTTTAGTAGAGGTGGGATAAACAGAATGTGACTCAGTTGATTATGGGGGATGAGGGAGGAGTCGAGGATGACCCTGGTATAATAATCCTGCTGGCTAACACTCATTGAGCACTTTTATGGGCCCAGTGCTGTTCTTAATGCTTCACCTGTCTTTGTCCTTCAACACCACAGTCAGCATTATAGATGAAAGAACAGATTATAAAGCTGCTGGTAAGTGCTAAAAACAGGAAGTCTGATTCCAGAATCTGCTGTTAATGTTGCTACTTCCATATTATGACTGAGAATTAGCATGTAGTGACAGAAGTACGGTCAACAGGAGAAGCTAGTTTGGGAGGGATTTTATACATACTTGGATTTGAGGAACTTGGAGACATTCAGGTGAAGATGTCCTGGAAGTTGTTTAAGAACAGATTGGAACCCAGGAGAAGCACCAAGGTTGAAAATAAGAGATTGGGGTTCATTTCGGTACAATAGAATTGTTGATGTTACTTCCTTGGGAAGTGATTGTTCAGCTTCCAGAGATGTGAGTTGATGCTTTAGAGGGTATGAGGAGGAAGGAGACAAGTGGGATAGGAGAACGGATCAGGCAGAGTGGAAATATTGGAGCAGTGTTGCTGTGGGTAGCTTGGTAATTTGAAAAACTCAGGTGTGGGGGTTTTTCAATTGAAGTAAAGGTAGGAGCAATCAGAAAAAAAGTTTTACTTTGAAGTTTAGTTGGCTTCATCTCTCCCCTCAGCAGCCGTCAGAATTATTTAAAAAATTTTTTTTGCTGTCCTTCCCCGCATTTGTATTACATATCTTGAGATAAATTTTTTCTTGTGTCTGCTTCATTACCACAAATCTCCCTTCTTTTCCCCTTTTGTTTCTTGCTTTTGGGTCTTTTCACTTGGATGAGGAATTGTGCTGTGCACTGCAGAAGCTCATTAAACATCACTAATTTGGTGTTCTTCAGCAAAGACATAAAACCCAGACCCAAGACAAATAATATAGTAACGTTCCAGGTTAAGTAGAGGCAGACACGTGACTTCAAAAGTAGTGTTACATTTACTGTTTACCTGCACCATTAGCTCAAGAAGTTAGTTATTCCTTTAAATTTTTTATTCACTACTCTTTGCATCTCTTTAGCTCTTCTCAAGCCTAAAGTTTTATTTCGAATGCTCTGTAGCTGTAGCTGCTTATCAGTGGAGAATGTTTGGTTTGCAGTAAATATTGTTCAGTGCCATCTTGGGTTAATCAGCTGATGCATAATCCTACGCTATGCTGTTATTTTTAAATCCTAGAAATGATGATTTGGATGTGGTGACATAAAGAAAAAGGGTTAGCACTTTCGTAGCCACTCTTTCATGTTTCTTCTTCTGGGCAAACTTCAGAATTATTTTTGGCTATCCCCCTGTCCCCTTGCAAAGACTTCTATTTAGGATTTTGAGCTATGGAATGAAATTGCATTAAATACAAAAATAAATCTAGGTATAGTTGACTTTGTCTTAATAGTAAGTTATTTCTTTAGTTGGTTTCTAGGTGTTTTATGTTTTTTCTTGGCTGTTACTACTAGGATGTTATTTTTTGTTACCTAGCAGGTTAACAAAGAGCAACAATGTTTTTTTCTGTTCAATTCAGTCTCTTGACTGAACTTTTCTCTTTTAAGAGGAGTTATTTATTCTTGGATTTTTAAGTGTCTGCAAATAGGCACATTTCAAACTGTGATTCAAAGTATGTTTCCCAGGGTTAAATTTAAATATAAAAAAAATTCCTCCCATATATCTTGCTTTTTAGGAAAGGTTAGCAGGGAGAAGGAAGTGAAGTAGGAGAGACAAAATAAAAGTTGGGGACAGAAAAAAGGTGGGTAGAAAGAATGGAGATGGGAAGTGGCTCAGTGCTTGCTTGTCTTGAGCTGGTTGTGCCTCAGTCCAGTACGGTGGAGGAATAAATTGATTCAGTATGAAAATCTGATCAGCTGTTCCGAGCCATATGTTTCTACAAGGTATGTGTGTAAAAAACTACTGTGTGGACCCATAGGAATCTTATTTGCTCTTTTGTGCATCATACACATCTTCAGTTTTCTCTTAAAAAATGAATGTGCCTTGTTTTTGAAATCTAGTACTCAGGTGAGATAAATGTGATCTCAAGTTTCTTGATTTCACTTTTAATACTTAAATATATGCAAAGTAAAATCTTACTACGCAATACCTTGAAAAATAAAAATGACTCAGTGACAGTTAAATTCTGGGCCTCCAAGTACAAATTTCAGAAAGATATATTAGTTACAGTTTGACTTTTTCATCCTTAGATGCATAGTGAAAAATCAAATTTGTTATACACTATATGTAATCTGAAATTGTATATTAACTTAAAAGGTGAAATTTTAACAGTTGGCCTTACTAAAAAGCACCATTGTTTGAAGACTGAACTTGACTGGCCTGTTTATTTTGGATCACAGTTTTTTTTCTGTAAGTAAGATTGCCTTTGTTTGATTTTATGAGTTAAGAAATTGCTATTAATTTGGAAAGATTAAGTCTTTATAACATGAAAAATACTTATTTTGTTAGCATGATACTTTTTCTCATTATTTAAAGGTTGATTTTTATTTTTAATACTTACAGACCAGATCATCAGATGTTCATTCATCTGGATCTTCAGATGCCCATGTGAGTATCAGAGGCAGTCTTTGTCTTTTTTCCTTAAAATTTACTTTCTTCTTATGTAGATCCCTACTTGATATATCCCTTAATGATTCTACCTGATAAATAAATATGATCGCATTGTATGTGCCTATTTTCTTTTAACCTTTTTTGCTAGATATTTTGTGTTCTTTTTTTCTGTTGTATTATTCATATAAGTTGGTCCCTTAAACCATGTTAGAAACGAAATATGTATATTTCCTTTTTTTATTGTGCTTGTAAAATTTTGTGCATATATATGTGTGTGTGTTTATACATCTCTTAAACAAGTTTTTCGTCTGTACACAATTCTTTGCACACTACACCTTTTGGAAATCCCCTGCATGTCAACGGCTATAACTCTAATCTAGTCTTTCTAATGACATCTTAACTTTCCATGTGGGAGGTATATTATTGTTTATTAAGCTGGTTTCTTTGTTGGTGGGCCTAGATGTTTTATTTAAAGCTTTTTGACATTTTGAATAACGCAATAAACATTACTTTACATGTGTTATTATAGCAGTGCTATAGAAGTGTGGTCTTCAATGCTATAAAAGTGTGGTCACTGAGAATTTTTAAGAGTCTGAGTTCAGAATTCTTTTGTAATGATATTAAGACATCATTTGCCTTCACTGAGTTGACATTTGCACTAATGGTATAAAAGCAGTTGATGGGTAAACTGTTGGCACCTCAGCACAAATCAAGGCAGTGTCACCAAAATGTGCAAGTAGTTGTCATATTCTTCTCCACTAAGCACAGTAAAAATAAGCTAGTTTCATTTAAGAGCTTTCTTGATTAGACAGTAAAAATGATTAATATTAAATATTGTCCTTCTGTATGGGTTCTGAGTGATGAAATGGGAGGCACTTCTACCTGCCAAAATGTGGTATTTGTCTTAAGGAGAAGTGCTTGTGGGATTAAGTTGTGAAATAAAACTGGTTCCTTTCTCATTGAGTGCTATTTTTACCTGAAGGTACAACTGATTGACAGGCTGGTTAATCAGACTTGAGTGTTTGGCAGACATTTTCTTTAAAGTGAAAGAAAGGTACCTGTTTCTTCGAAGAAGACAGCAATCTGTTTAATGATAATAAAATTTGAACTTTTAAGTCCAAATTAGAAATACTGAAAACTTTCTGTATTTAAGAACTTTTCTGATGAAATCAGTGGTAGTATTAAGGGATGAGATTAAGGGGTCAGTAGTGATATATTTTGATAGTATATAAGGAAGTTTGTCAGTATTGGAATGTTTGGGTTGTTTCTAGTTCAGTGCGACTTGTATGATTCTTAAGAACTTATTTTCCTTTTCTTTAAGATGGATGCATCTGGACCCTCAGATAGCGATATGCCAAGTCGGACTCGACCTAAGAGCCCAAGAAAACATAATTATAGGAATGAGAGTGCCCGTGAAAATGTTTCTGATTCTCCTCATCAGAATCTCTCAAGGGTAAGTATTGATAAAGATTAGGAAGGATAATTAATGATTTGGATATGTCCTTAATTGAATTTGGTACTTAAAGTGTCTTGGTTTTGTATTTGTTTCATTTTGTACTATTTGAAAATAGCATTCATTATTAGGTTTGGGTTAACAGTAAATAAACTCATCTAAGGGAATTTTTTTTTCTTTTTTCAGTTTTTATTTTTACTTTATTTTGCTTTACAATACTGTATTGGTTTTGCCATACATTGACATGAATCCACCATGGGTGTACATGAGTTCTCAATCCTGAACCCCCTTCTCACCTCCCACTCCATATCATCTCTCTGGATCATCCCCGTGCACCAGCCCCAAGCATCCTGTATCAAACATGGACTGGCGATTCGTTAAGGCAGTGTTTTTTAAGTCATATGTAAGATAATGTTTCATTTAAAAATTTTGTTTAAAAAAAAAACCAACGGAGTGTTTGGATGTAAAAAGGCTAATTGGTTTATTGTTTGCCCCTTAGGCCAAACCTTTGCTGAACCAAGTGCCAGATGCCAGTCACTGGAAATACACAAATGTTTACAATACTTTTCCCTTTTTTGGCTATGTCATGTGGCATGCAGGATCTTAGTTTCCTGATCAGGGATCAAACCTCCGCCCCCTGCAGTGGAAGCACAGTATCCTAACCACTGGACCTCCAGGGAATTCCCAAAACACACTTGTTCTCAGGGAGCTCATCCTGGGAAGCAAACAGGAGCAGGTGCTATTCACTCTGCTGGTCAGTGCAGGGCCCAGGGCCACCCAGGCACCCAGACGGGTGTCTCTATGCATGTATTTGCAAAATACTCTTGTACTCTTTTAGTCTTTTTAAAATTTCAAATAATGTTTTCTTGTCATGGTTAAATTTAGAAAATATAATAAAACAGTTATTACCACCCAGTGTTAACATTGATAACACTTTATTTTTCTTGTTTAGTATTTTTAAGCATAAATATATATTTACTTCATTGAGGTCTATTTTATAGGAACACATTTTAAAAAACTCTCAGGTCTAATTTTTTTTAATTCTAGGAAAAATTCTATAAGCAAACTTTTTAAGGAATCATTATATTTTTAGAGTAAATATTCCATGATTTCCTTAACCATTTCTCTCTTAGGTGTCTAAATTTAGCTCCTAAGATATAAATAAAATTGAGGACAAAAATTTTGTTGTGTAAAAATTTGTTTTTCATTGAATTTATGTGTAATTTTACCATTTGTTTAAACCAAAGAACTTGAAACCAAAGGTGCTGAATGATGGCCAAACATTTTCCTTTCTATTTTGGAAAAAAATTCACTTTGAAATCTGTTCATGAAACCAGTAGTGACTTTTGAGCTATGAACTGCTTTTATCTTTTCAGAGGGATTTAAATGTAACTTTAAGGCATTAATTCGGTATTACCTTTCCATTCTGTCTCTCACCAAAAGCAAGCCTGTTTTAATAACCAGGGGACAGATACTCTTATAAGTCAGTCTCATTTTGGTAGGTGAGAGAGGAATAGTCAGATTTCAATTGCAGGTTAATATTTAGGCTGTATTTAATAAACATTCCTCTCTTTTAAAATTTTATGAATCAAAAGAAAACTTTATGAATCAAAATTAACATTCAAATGCATGACAGAACAATTAAGAGTCTACAGGTTATTCACACTATATTTCAGAAGGAAATTGCTTCTAATTTAACATAAATGAAGATTTCATTAAAATACTGTTTCTCATTCAAAATTGGTAACTGTATATTTGCCTGAAACCTAGAACATAGTATGTGGTATTTTCCCAGCAATGAAAATGAAATTGTGTTCATAAATATCAGTTTTGTTGATGAAGAGTGGAGTAATTTGCTGAATTATAAAAGGAAGTGATGTGATTTTTGCACCTGAATTGGGAGTTATATATGGTGATTATTCCTGCTATTCAACCATGGAAATATATCCTCTTCCTCACTATTTGAATGTCTGTTTTTTATCACTGCTTCTTTTGCCCAGTAACATCTATACTTTCCCTCCTCAAATGCTTTTATTCTTGCCAACAAGTAGGTTGAATGTGTTATAAGCCTTAGTGTCTCTCTGTGTTTTATTTTTTAAAAATGACTTTTGTATGTTATTAACTCAATTTGTAAATAACCTCAAGGTTATAGATAACATTGAGTTAGAAGAGTTATAGGTAACATTGAATGTGTGTGTAAAGGTGTATTCCTTTTATCTTTTCACAGCCTCTTCTAGAAAACAAACTTAAAGCATTCAGTATTGGAAAAATGAGTACAGCTAAGCGAACTTTGAGTAAGAAGGAGCAAGAAGAATTGAAGAAGAAGGTAATGCTTAGAATGTATTTTTAGTTATCTCTGTCAGTTAAATGTACCTAAGGAGGCTTTAAGTGTATGGACAGTAGAGAAATGTTTTTCAAAGATTCTTGATTTCAAGGCTATTCTCAGCTCCTACCCCAAGTAAAGTCTATAACACAAGATGTATTCAGTGAAGGTCCAGCTTTATGCCTTTCCCCTCCATCATTTCCTCTCTTCTGTGTGACGGTTTTGATAATTTTCTGGTCTATTCTTCTCGTGTAAGCAAGTGTATATAAATGTATGTTGTGCCTGCTTTTTTTTAGATGAACAGTGTTTTGCTTTATATAGTACCCCTTCCTTCACTTTGCTTTTTTCTCTTAACATTGTATCTCAGAGATATCTTAGAGATTACCGCAAGTATGTTGAAGCGTTGCTTGTTCTTTATTGAAGCTATATAGATATGTGATAGTTATATACTAAAATCTTACATTCGCTGCAGTCTGTATTGAGGGAATTAATGTTTTGGTCTTTTGTTTCCAGTAGTGCAGTCAGGGATAGTGTTTTGCATTTGGGTTTACTCCTAGTATATTTTTAGGATATATTCCTGTAAGTGAGATTACTGCATTGAATGGTAAATGTATAATTATAGTTATGCTAGATGGTGTTAAATTGCTCTCTATATGGGCAAGTCCATTTTGCATGCCTATAAGCAATGTTTGAGAGGTTGTTTCCCCATAGCTTTGCCAACAGGATATTTTTGAAGGCGTTTTGACAATCTGGTAAGCGAAAAATGGAATCTCAAGGTAGTTTTAAATTTGCATTTCTCTTATAAGTAAGGTTGAACAACTTTTCTTGTGTTTATTTTTGTGAACTGTCTGCTTATATCTAAACCAGTATTTCTCTTAGAAGGATATCTGTATTTAGAAATTCTTGTTTAAGTATATTGTACCACTTGGGTGTGATGCACGGTACAGTGCTTTTTCCTCAGATTGTGGATTCCCTTTTTATTTTGCTTCTGGTGTTTTTTTTCCATGCAGAAACAAGTCATGGGCAGATTTACTAACAGTCTTCTGATTTCTGATTTTTCAGTTTTGTTTTTTTATTCCAGGCTTATAAAGGAATTTCCTCATTTTTTTCCCCTCATACCTACATTTTTAAAAATTGAATCTTATTCATTTGCAATTTCTCCTAGTGTTTGATGTGAAGAATTGGTTCATTTTTATTATTTCTTTTAAATAGCTATCAAATTGTTGAATACTGAATTTCCACATGGGCTTCCCTGGTTCCTTGGTGGTAAAGAATCCGTCTGCAATGCCTCAGACTCGGGTTCAGTCCCTTGGTCGGGAAGATCCCCTAGAGAAGGAAATGGCAACCCACTCCAGTATTCTTACCCTGGGAAATTGCATGGACAGAGGAGGGCTCTGGTGGGCTGCAGTCTTATGTGTTCACAGGAATTGCACATGACTTAGCAACTAAACAACAACACAAAATTTTTACATACTGTTGGATTTATTTCTATATTTTCTGTTCTGCTCTATTTGACCTTCAAGTCATACATGTTTTAGGGACATTTAGAATAGTTAAATTGTGAGGGTTCTACTGAAGGTTTTTTCTTTAATGCGAACTGTCTGGAGATATTTAATGCAAACTGTTTGAAGCTTCTTCAGACTTCTAATTATTTTATGTCTTTGGTGGTTTGTGAAGGAAATGTTTATATTCACTGAATTAAATTGTTGTGCCTTATAATTGTCATAAACATTAATAGAACAATATAGTCTGTGTAGTCAGTTGTCATATAGTTGCACCCTTGAGTTGTCTCTAAACAAATTTATTTAGTGGATCCTTTTTGTCTGTTCCACAGATTATTGGTAGAGGAGCAAAGTCCTTCTTAATTTCAGTGTTAATTAGTATCTACTAAGGATTAGGTATTATTGCCTAATAGGAGTCCTTAATAACTGCTTTCCCCATTGGAGGGAGAGATTGTTTACATTATTCCTTGATGAGTTTCACCCTGTGTACAATAATTTTTATATCAAGTGATACTAATATTTTCATGTGTATTTAGGAGGATGAAAAGGCAGCTGCTGAGATTTATGAGGAATTTCTTGCTGCTTTTGAAGGAAGTGATGGTAATAAAGTGAAAACGTTTGTGCGTGGAGGTGTTGTTAATGCAGCAAAAGGTTAGTGTGAATGTTATAGTCCTTGAGCAAACCTAAAAAGTCTTGGTTGAATGACTGTAGGTAATGATGAAAAAAGTTTGTTGCTTTTCAGTTTCATTTTCCTTTCTATCAGCACCCTCTAGTGGTGCTGCTTATTTATTAGTAAAATAAATGGCCAAATAAGGATTAATGAGAAACTGGAGCCAGGGAAATTTTTAAAATATATAGTACCTTTCAAGTTTTAAAAGGGCAGAAAACTTTGTAAACATATGAAAAAATGTATTTTATAGTCCTAGGAGTGAAATTTCTGGGCATATGGTAACTATTTGTTTAACCTTTTAAGAAACTACCATACTATTTTCAAAGTAGCTGTACCATTTTATGGATTTTATAGTTTTACTATAAAATGATTAAACTAGTATTTTTGAGAATAAGGTAATAGTATTTGAATTATTATATTTGGTCACAGATCATCTGTCTTAATGCTAAAAAGCATTTACTAATTTTGTTTATTTTCAATAAAAATAGTGGGTGAAGTAAATCCATGTAATGTGAAATTAGTATTGAAACTTAGTATTTTAAATTTCAGAAGAACATGAAACAGATGAAAAAAGAGGTAAAATCTATAAGCCATCTTCAAGATTTGCAGATCAAAAAAATCCCCCAAATCAGTCATCCAACGAAAGACCACCATCTCTTCTTGTGATAGAAACCAAAAAACCTGTAAGTCATACTTAAGTAAGTGGCCATTTAGGTTCAGGGATGACACTGCCAATAATATTTTCTGTACTTCCACTGTAAGCAGGACTTTGGTTTCTTGTTTTTAATTCTTTTGGGAGTAGATACTGAGTTTTGATGCTTAATCTTCCTATATGAGAGGTAACAGATTGGGACACACAGATGACAGTCTATACGCTCATTGAGCAGTTAACCTTTGCTGTTACTCATAGTATATTGCAAGTTAAAAGTTAACTATATTTTAGGTATAAATGTGAAATAATGGGATTGTCTTTTTAAGCAATCCTGAATTGGGTATTTAAATATATCAGCATGCAGATGACAATTATTTGGAAGACTGTACTCCAACAATGTGTCTGTTGCTTGGAACATGTTTGGTAATGTTCCAAGTAATCTGATAATTACTATCAGAACTAGTGACATTTTCCTTTATATATTCTTAGTGTTAGAAAATCTTTTATTTTTTGAGAGTGAAATTTTTCTTGGAGGATGGTAGGTAGATGTGAGTCTTATCATTTGGAGCCAGATTTGATGAGAAAATGTGGTTACAGTAAAACTGGAATAGTGGAATAGGAATAGTAATGTGGAATAGTAAAACTAGTTTTTCCTATCTTGACTCTGAAAGCAATTAAAAAACAGTTTTATTTAATTCACATGTCATAAAATTGACCATTTAGAAGTATAAAGTGTTTTTTAAAGTATATTGACAGTTGTACAACAATCACTAATCTCTAATTTCAAAACATTTTTATTATCCCTGAAGGAAACTTTATACTTTTAGTCATCCCCAGCCTTTGGCAACCACCATCAGTACATTATTCCTCTTTATGGTTGAATCGTATTCCATTTTATGGATAATGCTATGTATTGTTTATCCATCTCAATGGATATTTGGGTTGTTTCCACTTTTTGGCTATTATGAGTATACTTCTGAAAACATTCATGTATAGTCTTCTGTGGACATATATGTTTTTTCTCTTAATATATATTCCTAGTGAAATTGTATCACCACTTGCTAAAATTTTAGTCATTTTCGTCGATATGAAGTTGTACCTAATTACAGTTTGATTTGCACTTGTCTAGTGATGTTGAGTATCTTTTTATTTCTTATCCATTTGTAGTCTTTAGAGAAATGTCTTTTCAGATCCTTGGCACATTTTTAATTGAGCTGTCTTTTCATTGTTGAGTTCTAAGAGATTTTTACAGCTTTTGGAATCAGCTCTCTTACCAACTATGTTGTTTTCTTCCTTTGGGTTTTCTTTGTCCTTTTCTGATTGTGTCCTTTGAAGAACAAAAGTTTATGATTTTGATGATGTTTAATATATCAGTTGTTTTCTTTTGTTTCTCTTGGTGTCATATCTAAGAAACTGTTGCCTAGTTCAGGCTCATGATGATTCACTATGTTTTCCTAAGAGTTCTATAGTTTTGGTTCTTATATTGAGGTCTGTGAACCATTTGAGTTAATTTTTGTATATGGAATGAGGTAGAGGTCCAGTTTCATTCTTTTTTTTTGTGTTTGGATATTCAGTTTACCTACCTCCCTTTGTTAAAAAGACTATTCTTCCTCATTGAATTCAGGATCCCAAAATAATAAGGATTTTAAATAAAGGATCTTTTAAAATGAGGATCCCCAAAGCATTTTTGGAAATAGTTTTAAGAGAGAAATTCAAGCAGTGTTGCTGTTTGTTTCAGTAGTTCATTTCCTCCAATGTGATTGTTTTGAAGAGTGCAGACAGTTCAGTTACTTTATATTTATTAATTTTTCCTCCAGTGCTCCTCAGTATTCTGGCCTAACAATCATAGACTTTATTTAAGGGGAGGATAAAGTTGGTGTTTCCTTTACCTTAAGACTTCTGCTTGTTGTTTTAATAATTTAATTGTTAAATTCTTAGTTTTAGAGAACAGGAAGGACAGACAGTTCAGTGGTAACAGAAATATTCTTTCTTTTTAATTTAAATAATTAGATCATAATTGGCACAAAAATAAAAGTATATTTAGAGTGATCTGATTATCGAACCATTAGTTTTGTTTAACCTTGTTTTGTTTGAAGTATAACTTATCATATCCTTCATAGCCACTGAAGAAAGGGGAGAAAGAAAAGAAAAAAAGCAATTTGGAACTCTTCAAAGAAGAATTGAAACAGTAAGTTTTATAGTGTTGAGAATAGCTCTTATAGGTATTTTGAGCTGATTCTTACAGATGGAGATGTGAAAAAGGTAGTCTACTAGTTTGTTCTTACTAACTGGCTTACATAAAGCTGTTTCAGATATTTTGTGGGGTATACTTGACAGTAAATTAGCATTTTGTGCAGTATCTAGATTGCTTGCATTATATGGATTCAATTAAGTTGAATTTAACTAATGTCCGGAGTCCTGTTTGCAGTGGAAACAGTATAGTCAGTGAGATGGGGTGAGGAGTGGTCTATCTTAGCCAAGAAAGAGCAAATTTAAGTGTTTTTCATGTTGAATTTCCTTTTCATCTTAAAAGTAGGCTTTGTATTCTTTTGCTTATAAAATATGTCAGAAATTTGCTCATGATTTGTAGCTGAGGGACACTTCTAGTTTTGGTTGTCAGTGTGTCACACAAATATTTTGAAGTTATTTGAAGGTGACATGTAGATAAGTTCTGTTATCAAATGTGAACAACCAAATTTTGGCTCATTAGCAGTGATTATATATATTTTCAACAGAATTCAAGAAGAGCGTGATGAGAGACATAAAACAAAAGGCAGGTTAAGTCGATTTGAACCTCCACAGTCAGATTCTGATGGTCAGCGTCGTTCTAGTAAGTGACATTTATTTTGATGTTTATATTTGTGATGAACTATTCTAAAAACTAAGAATTGTTTTCTTTTTCTTCTTTTAAAGTGGACGCGCCTTCAAGAAGAAATCGATCATCTGGTGGTAATATAGTTTTTTGCTTTTTTAATTTGTAGAAATTGTCCAAACTTTGTATTTTGCAGGTTATAATTTTTTTCCTCTTTGTCATAGTTCTTGATGATTATGCACCTGGCTCACATGATGTAGGCGATCCAAGCACTACTAATTTATACCTTGGAAACATTAATCCACAGGTAATACTAGAACACTAAGATTAATATTGGCTCATATATTGTACGCTTTTGTTGGAAAACTGCTTTGTCAATCAATATTAAAAAAAAGATGAAGTCAAGAATGTGAAATAAGCAGATTTGGTAGAACTAGGTAGGAACTAATCTTGTGAAATTGAGCCTTACTGATGTGTGTCAAATTTTCTTGTTATAATTCTTGAGGACTATAATTCTAGACTAGAATTCTCCTTTTTTTAATAGCTGGATTGTACTCTGATTTTGAAATGTTTTCCTAAGTGCTGATTTTATTTATCAAATCAGGATATGACTAGTGGTAGACAGTATTCTTTTTAGACTCTCTCCTCCTAATATATAGCCTGCTTCCTTATGGATTTCCTTTTTTCATTCTTTGTCTCCATAATAGCAAAGTAATATTTCTGCTGCCTTTAATATTTTAGTTATTTCCCCTGCTATGTTCTTAACTGAATGTAGTGGTTGTTGTGCATAATATCTTAAAAAATAATACATGTTTTGGACCTCATTGCATATTTACCATTTTCCATTTTGTCTTTTCTTGATTACACTGGTAGCTGGGTGCTGGAAAAGAAAAAAGTGACCAGGTCTTTTATTTCTTTCATTGTCAACAAATATTTCCTCCTCGATTTAAGTATGATTATCATTGCTGCCTGAAAAATGTTGGTAAATGCTGAACAAATCATTGTTGTAAAACATCATTGCTGTAGCTTATTTTAGATGCAGAGTCTCAAAAGGAGGAAGAGTGAAAGTAAAGATGTGTTTTTGATTTCTCCAGTGTCTTTACCTGGCCACTTAGATAAAACAGTGTTTCTGGTATGAAAAGATTTGTGAATGCCAATGAAAGCAGAATTTTTCCCTTGCAGAGGTCCTAGTACTTGGATGGAAAATTGTAGCATTTATAGGTCTCTTCTTATCTTGCAAACTTTGCTTTCCATTGTATAGAATTATTTTCTCTTTGCATACTAAAAATATCTCACGTCTTTTAATAGATGAATGAAGAAATGTTGTGCCAAGAATTTGGAAGATTTGGACCATTAGCCAGTGTGAAAATTATGTGGCCTAGAACTGATGAAGAAAGGGCAAGAGAGAGAAATTGTGGCTTTGTGGCCTTTATGAACAGAAGAGATGCTGAAAGAGCTTTAAAAAATTTAAATGGTAAGGAAGTCCATCATAGAATTTAGACATTGTTTTGGATTTGAAAAGTATCAAAACTCTAGGGGGAAAATGAACCTGAAGTGTAAAGGTTAAACGTGGAAATTAATTCATATCACTAGAGATTTTTTGAGAGTTACCAATGTGACTTTTCTTCTCTTTCTTTTAGGAAAGATGATTATGTCTTTTGAAATGAAGTTAGGTTGGGGTAAAGCTGTGCCTATTCCTCCACATCCAATATACATTCCGCCTTCCATGATGGAACATACGCTTCCCCCACCTCCATCAGGACTGCCTTTTAATGCGCAGCCTAGAGAGCGGTTAAAAAACCCCAATGCTCCCATGTTACCACCACCTAAAAACAAGGAGGATTTTGAGAAGGTAATTTTAAAAATGTACATAGGGCCGCATCTAATTTGTAAATACTAAATCTGTGGTAGTATTTCTTTTCAACAATTTTATAGAAAAATGTGTGTGTAATTCTGTTTGGCAACTGTTAAAGAAAAAAAAATAACTTAGATGTGTTCCCTGCCTTAGCCCATGGAAACCCTGTACTGGGATAATAGATCATATTTTTATTTGTGGCCACCATTCCTTTTTTGACCTCTTATTAAGTTTTTTGTTGTTGTTGTTTTGTTTTCTTTGTCCTCTGTTGTATCCAGGTTTGCTTAAGTGTAGTATCTAAATTTATTTTGAGAAAGTGATACTTTGTATTGGTTAAGTGCCTTTTCAATTAGAAAGACTCTAGGAGTTAAATAGTTAAATTGTTTGGATGGCAACTAGCTAATAACTTCTCAAGATCTGAGGTATTAGAATATTTGAGAGCATATGTGGTTTTTAAAAAGTTTACTCTATTAAAAGCAAAGGGTGAGTATTTTCTTTTTATTAAACATAAAACCAACTTAATTTCAAATTATAAGAATTTGTTGGTTCTATTATGAATTGATTACACTTAAAAATGACAGGGCTGGTTTTAAAGGCTTGGGAACAAAGTAGCAAACTGTATGGCTAGAGGCAAACAGTTAATTATTTCACAAATTAAAATCTTTATCTGATAATTCTCAGTGTAGTACCTATTTCAGTGCATTGATGTGCATTCTGGCAGGAATGTTCTGATTCTTTGCATTTGGTGAACGTTTATTGTTCACTGAACACATCCATTTGCATTTATGTAATTGCTTAGTGTATAATTACTTCAGATGCAGTGATTGCCTGCAAAACTTGTGATTAGTTGTGTAGTATTTTCAATGCATATGTATATTTTTGCTTGTTACTTGTTAACAATACTCACATATTCTATGTTTATTATCTGATGTGACTTCATATACAGACTCTGTCGCAAGCCATAGTCAAAGTGGTTATCCCAACAGAAAGGTACATGTTTTTCTTTATTATTACTGATCTAAATATAGACAATATCCCCTTCTGAATTTAAAAAAAAATAGTGTTGAGGAAAAGGTAGTATCTTGACTGAGCAATGGTTCCTTCCCAGTACTTTTTGGGGGGATATGTGAAGCTTAATCAACTTTAGTACACTTTGCAATTTTATGTCATTATCTTTTTTTTGTTTTTATTGTTCGCAATGTAGGAAATTTTATAGCTTTAGCAGATAGAATGTGTTTAATAGATTTAATATGGAGTTGCTGGTCTAATAATACTAGACTACTGTGATGGGAAAATAGGTGTTTTAAATATATCTTAAATTTTAGGTAATGTTACATTTTGACCCGATCTGTTATTTTTTCTTGATTCTGAATTATCTGTGTTTAATGTACAACTTTAGTTTGAGTTTTCTTTACTGAAAGCATAGCTTTGTTTTTTTCCTAAATGATTTTAAGAAGGAATTTCTGTTGTTTTTATAAACACTGGACATAACTAGAATTTTTTTTAATAACAAAAGTTTTTGGAATTCTTTTATTTTCCTTTCTTCCTTTTTTTTCTTTTTTAACATAATGTTAAAGCAGAAGAATTCATGCTCTAGGTATGCTCTTGCTCAGTCAAGCTAAGCCTTTTCCCAAACACAGGAACACAACACTGGTTGAATAATAAATGAACACAAAAGAATACCAAATTCTCTTTGACATTGGCCTTGGTGAGCAACACCAGCTGAACTGTCTGCGGCAGCGGGGGACCAGGAAAACATCATGGGATGGATTGGGAAAGTATACAGTTTTTGACCAGACATTGGTACGATCGACTCCAGTAAATGTGGTTTTATTATAACTGAGAGACAATTTTTGTTTTTTTGTTGTTGTTGCCCAGAATAAGATAATTACCATTTTAAAATAAAATAATGCACTTATATCATCTTTTTGTACTACACTGTTTGATTCTGATAGAAAAGTCACCCTTTTAAAAATAAGCACATAATCCTTAAGGATAAGTGATTACAATTCTTTAAGAAACTTGAATTTAAGTTAGCAACAACTAATTGTCAGATTTTGATTTTAAATAATCATGAAGCATTTTAGAACTTCTTTTAAACTTTATATTTTCTAAGAATAGATTTATCAGTTACAAGCCTGTTTAAAACTATAGTGGGTTTTCCCCTCCACTGGTAAAGAACTCACAGGGAAGTGTATTTGCAGCACTCAAAAAGTATATATCCAGTATTAGTTTCACATGTGGCTCAGCTTATTTCTAAATAAGATTTTGAGTATACATTTTGCTGTAAAGTTTTGACTCACCATTACAGTGAATCCTTTGTTTTAAACTTGCTAAACCATTTTTCATCTACCTTTAATATGCAAGTTGCTTTTGACAATTCATAGAAGTTTCTGGATGCATAGTATTTGCCCACCTAGTCATTAGTTTTATATATTATGATACACAAAATTTCCCTTCAGCTTAATTTGATGCATACCAGTGGGAGCTTTGGGACTGAATCAGTACTTTACATTGCATTACCTCCATTCCTTTAAAACACTCTTTAGCCGTATGGATGCTGAGAATACATTCTCATTTGGATATCAAGAACTGCATATTTGCAGAGCAGTTAGTAGCATTTGTGAAAGAAATAAATTTTAGATTTAAAATTAAGTGATGCTTTTGGGGTTTTAACAATATGAGGTTGAATTAATAGTTTTAATATATAGTTCCCCCTGTGTTAAACACTTATTAAGCCTCCATGTGATTTTTTTGACCTCTTAAAGAGGTCAAAAAAATTCATTTTTTCATTACATAGAGATTTTAATGTCTACTTAAGTAGGTTTGCCTGAGAAAATAATTATAATTACTATGCGATAAATTATTTTATTGTCCATATACTCTGAAGCAGGGCTTTACAGAGCAAAAGTCTTATTCTATAACTATATATTTAATTTATATTCTGGCAGTTATATGAACTTTTGATTTGAGCTGGGAATGCTAAAGGTGTAATTTAGTGTGTGCCTTGTACCAAGAGCCAATATCCTTTTGCTTTTCCCAATTGTTATTTGCCAACTTTACGTGGTGGCAACTAATAAAATGAGAAATCAGAAGTAGCTGTAATAAACTGAATTATTTTTGCCTGGAATTGTAATCAATGTCTGAAATTGTGTTTGGAGTCTCATAAAGTATCAGGTTTTTAAAATAAAGACTTTCTATAAACTCAGTCAACAAAACAACAACTATAAAGTTACGTATATTTATTATTGGGAAGTAATTGTTATGAAAAATGGGAAGGGAATATCATCATGTCCCGTATTTTGACATATTTTGGAAAGAGGACTCCATTTGTTTAAGGCTTTGGCAATATAATTGCTTTATTGATTCATAACACACAGACAGAATTATACATGTCATAAACTATGTGAACTAGTTTGAAGTGTGATACAAAGGGATGTTGCCTCATTAAAGGTCAGATTCAATAAAAACTCCATCTGCTGTATGTGTACCAGAAAAATACAGGATTTGGATGGATTTTTTTTTCTTTAAATCAGGCCTTAAACTTGTTAAATGGTTTTGCATTTTTACAAACTATAACATTTCAATATCACCAGAAAAGTGCTTGGCTTGGGAATGTTTTCTTTTAAAACTGAGATAGTGTGTAAGTTTTTAGATGGTTATGATAACATATAAGCTCTGAGTTACTGATTCTATATATTTGCAGCTTTCCAGTTAGTTGTGATTCATAATTCAATGTGTTAGGTTTGGAAACTAAAGTTAAGTGGCATTTAGAAGTTGAAGTCTCTGTTGCTATGAAGCTGTGTTGTGGCCTCCCACCCCGCTTCCCTTCTCTCCCACTCCCTTATCCCCATCACCCTGCTCCCTCTTAATGCACAAGGTATAGTAACATATGCTCCAGGTTACTTTCTTGGTATAAATTCTGTATTAGTCAGCAGGACAATCTTTTTCTGCACAATTATAGTAACTTAGGTCAAGTGTAGTTTTATGTAGTGGTAGGTCTGAATCCATTTTCTTTAACTGTGTTGTTGTTGTAGGAATTTGCTCGCCCTGATACATCGAATGATAGAGTTTGTTGTACGTGAAGGGCCAATGTTTGAAGCTATGATTATGAACAGAGAGATCAACAATCCTATGTTCAGGTGTGCATTTTTTTTTAATTGTAAAATTTGCATGTAGTATACCCATATAATTTACTGTTTTTATGTGTACAGTTCAGTGGCAGTCTTTCATACCTGAAACTCTGTACCCCTTAAACAGTAACTCCATTCCTTTGGTCCCTTAGCCTCAGCCAACCACTTTTCTACTTTCTATCTTTTTGAATACTCTAGGTACTTCATCTGAGTGGGGTCATACCTTGTTTGTTCTTTTGAAACTGACTTAATTTCACTTAGTGTATGTCTTCAGGGTTCATCTTTGCATGAACATACACACATACCACATTCTGTTTATCCTCAGATGTGCTTTTTTAAAGTACTTTAAAAATATTCCAAGAATAAAGTCCTGAAAATATGAGGTTATTTTTGTAATGGAGTGAGAGGGTAGTTTTAACACATAATTGACCAGAGTTGCATTATGGCCACAGGTGTTAGTTAGCATTGTTTTAAGCATTCTCTTGGAGGAAAATATTTTTCAATTTGTTTTTCACTGAAAGAGTCATAAGCAAGATATGGTAGAATAAATGAGGTTTATAGAAAACTACTTATCTTCTGAATAGTTATGATATCTAACACAGTCATTCACAGTTAAGTCATTTAAAAACTGCTGCTTTTGAAAATACATCTTAGGAAGACTTCTCCATTGCAAGACACAGTCCCTGACATATGAGTGTTCAATAAAACTGATTGTAAGACTCAGCATGATGCATATATACCTTCTGAGTGTTAATGTCAGTCAAAAGACAGTTTGGAGTGAGGGTGAGGATTTCTTTCCAGGGATCTTGGCTTTTGGTTTTATTTAGAACTAAATAGGCAAATAAAATTGCTCATTTGTTTTTATTTTCTAGAAGGCACTTATGCATTAAAAAAAAGTGGTGGTTAATTTTTTGTTTGTTTTTGTTTTAGATTCTTATTTGAAAACCAGACACCAGCCCATGTTTACTATAGGTGGAAGCTTTATTCTATTCTCCAGGCATGTATATAATCAGTTACTTTGTTAATTTTGAATCTGAGGTATTGGACCTTTCTAATAGCATTCTTGGCACTTATTAGGGAGATTCTCCAACTAAGTGGAGGACGGAAGATTTTCGTATGTTCAAAAATGGATCTTTTTGGAGGCCACCACCATTAAATCCATATCTGCATGGGATGTCAGAAGAGCAGGAAACAGAAGCTTTTGTAGAGGAGCCAAGTAAAAAGGGAGCACTTAAGGAAGAGTAAGATTTTTTTTCCTTGTTTTATTTTCAGAAAAGATGATTTAATGGTCACTTTAATTAATGGAGTAGGATGTGTTAACCTTAAAGTAAAATGGTCTTCAAAATTGTGTGACTGTTTTAAATAGTGCATGTCTTAACATATGCATTTTCATTTTAAACATCTTGAAGTGCAGTCACTCAGTCATGTCTGACTCTTTTCAACCCCATGGACTGTAGCCTACCAGGTTCCTCCCTCCATGGGATTCTCCAGGCAAGAGTAGGATGCCATTTCCTTCTCCCGGGGATCTTCCCGACCCAGGGATCGAACCCAGGTCTCCCGCATTCCAAGCAGATGCTTTAACCTCTGAGCTACCAGGGAAGCCCTTTAAACATCTTGGCAAGTGTAAATGTGTGTCCTGTTGAACTTGACCTCTTCTTAGTGATAAAAATTGATGATGATCTCTTAAGTGATGGCACTGTAGCAGTGGAATACTTTATATTCATACAGAAGTTATCTCAGGGCCCTTAGAATTGTTGCTTCTCTGAGTGCAGCGTAAAGAGGGGAAATTATTGTATGACTTAGTGAAGTGAGATGGATAACTATGCAAAAAGCTGTTCTAAGAAGTGCAGTGTGCGGCCACCATGGAAACATGCTATTATTAGTGTTCAGCACTGCTACTGTGCAGTTAGCTTGGTTTAAGAAGCAGAAACAAATTTAACTATTGAAATGTTCAAAGGAAATTCTTTATCCCTGATTTGGGCGGGGGGAGGCTAAAATGATATTTAGCTTGTATAACTATATGCTTCAGTGTGTTAGCCTATAAATCTTAAAGCTATTAATAGTTGCATTGGTGCATTGTGTATAACAGCATTGATAATAGAGAACTATAGTATTTGAGAGTATATTTGGTTCTAAAGATGTATGTTCATCATTACTTTTGCCCAGGGATCTGCATATACTTAAGCCCATAGATAGGCTAAATCTGGATGCCTCCTGTTCTATTTGAACACAGCCATATCCATTCTTTTACTTATGGTCTGTGGTTCCACTGGTGTTAGAGCAGCAGAGTTGAGTGACTGTATGGCCTTCAAAGCCTCAATATTTACTGTCTGATCCTTTACAGGAAAAGTTTGTTAACCCTTGCTTTAACCTGTCCTAATCCTATGTGAACATGCTAAAGTAACAGACTTCAAAGGAAAGTGAAGAGCATGAAGGTTCTTTTTCAGTGTAATAGGGTAATAGAACTGTGATGTTCTCAAAGGACTCTTGAAAAAAAATGACTGTAATTTTAATTTACTTAATTTGTAAACTGAAAGTCACTGAAGTAAGTAATTTATTTGTTCCTGGAAAAGTGTTCTTCCTCATATAAGTTCTTAAAAAAATGTAACACATTTGGAGTATGTAACGCAAATCAGACTTAACACAGTTTAGCCTTCAGAATTTTATCTGAGTGGGTTTTAAAGAAATTAGTTTGTGAGCAGAAACTGTAATGGTATTAAAAATTTGTCTATAAATACTTACAAGTTAAAAAAAATTTTGTATTCAGACAGAGAGACAAATTAGAAGAAATTCTGCGGGGGCTAACTCCAAGGAAAAATGATATTGGAGATGCAATGGTTTTCTGTCTTAATAATGCTGAAGCTGCTGAAGAAATAGTGGATTGCATTACTGAGTCCTTGTCCATCTTAAAGACACCCCTTCCCAAAAAGGTATGGGAATGATTTTTCTTTATAGAACATTTAATTAAGAAAAAGAGAGGTAATAACTGACTTCTGCTTTGATTGAAATTGGTTTCATTTTTGAATCAAGAACTTGACCGAAGAAATCTTTCCCATGTAGTTTTGTTTTCCTTCTGCCTGGGAAATGTAGGTTAATTGANGATGTTGGCAATTTGATCTCTGGTTCCTCTGCCTTTTCTAAAACCAGCTTGAACATCAGGGAGTTCACGGTTCACGTATTGCTGAAGCCTGGCTTGGAGAATTTTGAGCATTACTTTACTAGCATGTGAGATGAGTGCAATTGTGTGGTAGTTTGAGCATTCTTTGGCATTGCCTTTCTTTGGGATTGGAATGAAAACTGACCTTTTCCAGTCCTGTGGCCACCGCTGAGTTTTCCAAATTTGCTGGCATATTGAGTGCAGCACTTTCACAGTATCATCTTTCAGGATTTGAAATAGCTCAGTTGGAATTCCATCCATCACCTCCACTAGCTTTGTTTGTAGTGATGCTTTCTAAGGCCCACTTGACTTCACATTCCAAGATGTCTGGTTCTAGGTGAGTAGTCACACCATCGTGATTATCTGGGTCATGAAGATCTTTTTTGTACAGTTCTTCCGTGTATTCTTGCCACCTCTTCTTAATATTGTCTGCTTCTGTTAGGTCTGTACCATTTCTGTCCTTTATCGAGCGCATATAATAGTATGTGTTTTTATAGGATGTACCAGATGACCTTGATGGTGCCCCCATTGAGGAAGAGCTGGATGGTGCCCCTCTAGAAGATGTGGATGGAATTCCTATTGATGCTACTCCTATTGATGACCTTGATGGAGTCCCTATAAAGAGCCTTGATGATGATCTTGATGGAGTGCCTTGTAAGTTCAGACTTCAAACTAATTAAATCTAGCTAATAAGTTTGTTTCCAAATCTCTTCATTTTTGCACATGCTGATGTTTAAGAAGGTTATAATTTCTGAGTAAGGTGTCAGTTGTTAACTTTTTTCTTTCTTTTGTTTTTGACTTTTCAGAATTCACATACCCAGCAATACATTTAAGTATGCCAAGAAAAGCGTAGTCTTTCTGGTCATATTTATTTATTTTTTTGGTGAAATAGTCAGCCTCTTAAAATACTAGCAAGTTTTTCCTGTCTTAATTGTCAAGAAACTAGAGGCAAAACTTTATGTTCAGTTGTATGCATAATCCCAAGTACTTTATCAATTCTGTTTTTTTTAATATAAATTTATTTAATTGGAGGCTAATTACTTTACAATATTGTATTGGTTTTATCATACATTGACACGAATCCGCCACGGGTGTGCATGTGTTCCCCATCCTGAACCCCCCTCCCACCTTCCTCCCTATCCCCTCCCTCTGGGTCATCCCAGTGCACCAGCCCTGAGCACCCTGTATCATGCATCGAACCTGGACTGGTGATTCATTTCATATATGATAATATACATGTTTCAGTGCCATTCTCCCAAATCATCCCATCCTCGCCCTCTCCCACAGAGTCCAAAAGACTGTTCTATACATCTGTGTCTCTCTTGCTGTCTCTCATACAGAGTTATCGCTACCATCTTTCTAAATTCCATATATATGCATTAGTATACGGTATTGGTGTTTTTCTTTCTGGCTTGCTTCACTCCATAATAAGCTCAAGCTTCATTATAACTGATTCAAATGTATTCTTTTTAATGGCTGAGTAGTACTCCATTGTGTATATGTACTACAGCTTTCTTTTCCATTCATCTGCTGATGGACATCTAGGTTGCTTCCATGTCCTGGCTATTATAAACAGTGCTGTGATGAACATTGGGGTACATGTTACATGTGTCTCTTTCAATTCTGGTTTCCTCAGTGTGTATGCCCAGCAGTGGGATTGTGGGGTCATATGGCAGTTCTATTTCCAGTTTTTTAAGGAATCTGCACACTGTTCTCCATAGTGGCTATACTAGTTTGCATTCCCACCAATAGTGTAAGAGTGTTCCCTTTTCTCCAATTCTGTTTTTATTATTAGTTTTCCTAAGTTATACTTTGTTTTCCTAGCTGCCTGAAATCATTTATTGAATTAAGTACACCTCATGTACCTCTTCAGTACATTTGAATTGTATGTTAAAATACTGAATAATATTAATTTTATACTTAAAAAAATAATTAGATAAAGGTACTGAAGGTTTTTTTTTTTTACTTCCTCAATTTCTCCATTTGCTTGAAGTAACCACCTGTATGTTCTGGGTGTGCGTTGTATATATATATATATATATATATATATAATTTTTATTACATTGATATTTAAAAATTAGCCTTCAGATGCAGAGAGTTGGATTATTCATAATCGTTATTCTTGACACTAGCATTATTAGTCTGTGTGTGACCTTATTTAGTTTTGCTTTTTAACAATACAGCATATACTCATGAGCTCTTTAAGTCATCCTCTAGTAAAAGTTAATGGCTCATTTTTCTTCCTTAGTGGATGCAACTGAAGATTCGAAGAAGAATGAGCCTATATTTAAAGTTGCCCCATCAAAATGGGAAGCTGTAGATGAATCTGAATTGGAAGCACAGGGTAAGTTAAAGTACAGTAAATGCAAATCGTTAGAAAATTGAGTACTTAAAATTTTACTGAGCGTTGGTGTGTGTGTGTGTAGGTGTGGTTTTCCTTTTGTGTTTTATAACATGTTTCAACCTTAAGACCCAGTATTACCATAGTTTATATTTCTAGTGGCTAAGTTTTCAGTGTAGTTGCTATTACAGTTTTCTTAGATGCTACAGTTTGGATGCTTGGAGTAATCAGAAATCACTGAAAACCTTTCAGGTTGAGCCAATCAGTAGAAAATGTAGGTGGGATGCCGATTTGGAAATTTAGAGGTCAGTTTCAGAAAATCGAAATCAATGTGTCTCCTATAGTGCTTGATTTATTAGATGCAGTTTAGACCTGCCTTTCATACTTGCTTGGACATGTATCCTAGTGTAATTGTTAATTTAGTATTTTGTAGGTTCTGATGAAACAAATGTTAGCATCTAACACAGAAACAAGGAGGACAGCGTTATTTGTAACTTCCTGAATTTGAATAAAATTATAGTGTAGGTATGAGGAAAGAAATAGATTTAGTACATGGAAATGGCTATTCAAAGAAAAGATAAATGTAGATAACTTCTAGGCTTCTACTGTGCTGCTGCAAAAATGCTAATTTACCTTATGGAATTACATCCTGTTTTTCCCTTCTATTCAGCTGTAACAACTTCTAAATGGGAGTTATTTGACCAGCATGAAGAATCAGAAGAAGAAGAAAATCAAAAGTAAGAATCTAGGTTTAGAATATATTCCGTTTCTTATTGCATATACACCCTCTTTTTGATTAAGGGGTGTACTTGAATAATAGGGAAGAGGAAAACTTAACTCTTAAAAAGCTTGTTATAAGAGGATCATTTTTAGTTCGTCATTGTTTTTCTAGTGAGTAAAGAGCTTTTGCTTTCTGGTTTTGATGCATCTGGTTTCAGTTTGCTTTTGAGTTTATTTTTCTGTGCTAGGTTATACATTCTCATGTTGTAGTTGCTAAATGGTCAGCTGCATTTGTTTTAAATCTTTATTCTTTCGGCTCCACAAAATGGTGATTTTTAAAATGTGAATGGGAAGGTTATGCTCTTTTGGAATGGCTAAGAAAAATAATGCATTCTGACCGTTCTTTTTGTTATTTAAATATACACACTTCAGAAGAACTAAGAAAAAATAAAGGAAAAAACCACTTACCTTCGTCATATAGAAAATTTATTATAATTTTCATTTTTGCTGGTTAGCACTGAATGCAATAGGAATTCCTGCTCCCAAATTCTGCAAGTTTATGTTGGTAGTTTTTTTTTGTAACACTGGGCACCTTTTAAAATCAGTGCAAAGGAAGTTAATTATTTTTTTAATAGGGAAAGAGAAGGCATCAAGAACATAAAACAGAGGTTTCTAGGGTTTTGTTTGTTTTCAAATGGAAGAGTAAACAAAAGGAAAAGTCCCTTTGTGTCCCAGCACAGTTTGAGCATTTGTATGGATCTAATAAATGGGTATTATTAGCATTTAAATTTAAGGAAATATGATTGATAAGCATCTGTGGAAACACAATTTGATATGATGAAGAAAACTTGTCTACAGTGGTGTCTTTCCAGAAACAGTGTGATCAGGACATGTCAGCAATCATTATGACAACATATTTGTAAAATGTAGATGTTGTCGGCTGTCAGAAATACCTGACTGAGGCTGTTTAGAAGTAGAGGAATTGAAAACAGTACAACTTGTTTTCATCTTTACGTCTGCAATCCCATCATTAGTTAACATCTCTCACTGTGGTAGGATCACTGCTTTTTAAAATGAATACCTGTTCTTATAAAATAATTAATTTAAGGGAAATAAAGGGTAGAAAAGCCTTTGCAGAACTCAAGTATTGTTCAAGTGGTATTGTTTCTAAGCATACTAATTGTTTGCAGCAAGTTTGTTATATATGTTAATGTTTGAAATGTGTATACATTTGTGTTGATGATAATCATACATTCATACAAGGAAGCACAGATCACTATGAGTACAGTATATATTTTTTACTTTTCCTAGAAGTTCCAAATAATCATCATAACAAAAATAACTTTATGAAAGTGCAAAATAGGGAAAAAATTACTTAAATTCTGTTTTCTGTTTCTTGAAATTTTCTTGAGCCTCGCTACTGCTCTCTAGTGGCTGAGTCCAAAAATACCTTTTTACCAAGAAGCTGCTCTTTGACACAAGTTAATTATTGTATTTGTGGCAGAAGACTGGTTTAAATATATGTATGTATATATCACTAGTATTTTGAAATAGTAATTTAATTTCATTTGTAATGAATTCTTTATGGGTTTAGAGTCTTGAATTTCCATTTCTTTAAAAGTAAAAGAACAAGTTGGGCCTGCGTTCTGAACCTAGAACTGGTAACTAAGGACTAAAGTCAAAGCCATTTAGAACAGATTGCTGAAGCTTAGAAAATTTAAATGATAACTGTAAAGTATGTATATTTTTAAAATCATCATCTGAAGTGTAGTTCGTTTTAAAAGTCTTAAGTAATATGATTAGTATTTAGTTTCTAGTTTCCTAGATTGTTCCTCTGTGTAAAAATATGCATAAATTTAAAGCATAAATTATATAATGTTTTACATACTATTCTGTGACCCATATTGTTATTTTTTTAATTGAACTATCATGGGCATTGTTATTTCGTGTCAGTCCCTATGTTTATCTGCTCTGTATTCATCTTGGTTGAAAGCAGGTATTCAGATAAGTGTGCAAGGAAGTTTATCAAGGAATATTTAGAATTACAAAAAAAAATTTTTTTGAATTTGTCAATAACAGACAGTTGGTTAAGCACTTTTCACTTCATACGTCACACAATTTCATTAACTGTTTCACATCTTTATTGACTGGCTCTTTCCAAAATAATCCTTCAGTAAACATCTGTTTTTACACACACACACACACACACACACACACACACACACACAGTTTAACCACTTAAAAGCATGTGAGGCACTTGTAGAACTATTTTGTACCATAAGACAAGAAATTCTTGTGTTCTGAAAAATTAGCTAAGAACTGTGTTTAGAAAGTTTCTGACAAATTAAGAAATATTATGTAAATTTTAGTTCAGAAAAGAGGTTTTTTTTAAAAAACATCTTGGATTTTGACTTTTTTCTGTTTTTCTTCCTCACGTAAGTGTTGTATTGAGTTATGCCTATTTGTGCTACTAATGATTTGTGGGGCTCTGAGAGTATAAGGTTTGAAAAGTATTTTACTAGTATTCTGCAGATGCGAAATTAAAAGGCAAACAGTATATCCTCTCTTTATTGTTATCTACTTTGCTTAAAATTTTCTCAGTGTGTATCTTATTATCAGGTTCTAAAATAATTAAAATTTTATGTGGAATGAATATGGTTATAATTGTTTTTATATTGTTACAAATAGTTGTAAAGATATACTAAAAGACTCCTTATTCCTGGTAGAGTGTTAGTATCCAAATACCAACATATAAGGGCTTATTGGGTTCAAATACTAAAGAGAAAATAACATTTTCTTTTTTTTTTTGAAAATAACATTTTCTAGGGTATGCTGGTAATCATGTTCATATCACCATATATATTTTTTTTAATCAGGAATTTTGTTTCAGTATACATAAACATTTCTGAATTAGTTTGTACATAGAACACTTGTTTTGCTCAAATTTAAAATTTAACACTCACAAAGCCCAGTCTTGGAGCATACAACTTTTTCCTTTTTTTTAAAAGTCACTTCATATTTGAAGAACATTGAAGAACACTTGTTAATCCTATTCTGGCCATGATGAGCAGCTTGTCATAGTTGCTTGTCTGTTTCCACTAGATTGCTTCTGGAAGAATAGGAGAATTTTTTTTCCTTGTATCCTTAGCTGTAGTAGTTAGTTTTTCATTTTCTTTTTATTTGACATACCAATCCAACTTGCATAATCAACTATGATATGAAGTAATATGTGCTAATATTTAAAATTAATATATTGTTTTATTCTTAGGGCTATATGTTAATTATTAATAGATAAGGCCTTTGCTGCTGTGTTGTTTCATAGAAACTGACTCAAACTCTTGTATTTTCTAGTTTATAGACTCTACTGAAGGAAGGGTAAACATTTGGCTTTTTAAACGTTAACCGTCATAAAGTTACTGAACTACAAAGAGGACAGAAATCATTGATTATTCATTTAAGTGCTGCATCGAAGGTTTCTGGCAGAAAAAAAGCATAAAAATAACATTAACATATCAGAATTTTTAGAAGTGTGATTATGTTGAAGCACAATTTTTTTCTGTGGAGGAAACATAAGAATTTTATAAAATTGTCTATTATGTTGTAAAGAATGTTATAATGATGAATTGTCCCTCTTACGTTTTGTTAACATCTTAAACTCTAAGGCAATGAAAAACCGAAAAGGCCAAGACTCTAAAATGTAACTTTTATTTTCCTTGTTGCCTTGACATACAATGTATTCTGTTTACTTCCAAAGTCAGGAAGAAGAAAGTGAAGATGAAGAAGATACTCAGAGTTCCAAATCTGAAGAACATCATTTGTACTCTAATCCAATCAAAGAGGAAATGACTGAGTCCAAGTTCTCTAAGTACTCTGAAATGAGTGAGGAAAAACGAGCTAAACTCCGTGAAATCGAGGTTAGTATTGCATTGAAATCGAGGTTAATATTGCATTGAAGTTTAAACCACACTGTACCTTCTTCCACCTTCTCTACCAAACTCTGCTTCCCTTAGCATCACACGTTGGTCCATACTGTCCCCTCTCTGTCTGGAGCCTTCATACCTGCTGTCTTCCTTCAGGCATCTCAGTTTAAGCACCTCTTCTGTCTTGGTACCCTTTTCTTTACCTTCTGGATTTGCTTTCTTATCCATATTAATCTGTGATGATTTTACATGTATTATGTTGTGTATATTTCTGTTTTATTTCCCTTGCTTGCTTGTTTAATGTCTGTATTCCTCTCTAGGCTGTGATTTCAGTGAGGATAAGGGACCCTTTACATGTCTGTTGTCTGTTCACAATCATATCTTCAGTGCCTGGCACATAGGAGACCATCTGCAGATATTGATGTAATAGATTATATCTCACCTTATGAGATCCATCATATTTTGAGCATACATAGTATGTAATAAAAGTGAAAATTTTCTGGCACATTCAAGTTATGTATACATCACTCAACATTTCTAAGTGTCTGCACAAGTGATGGGGAGAGAGTAGACATTGGGGCTTAACCATAAGAAGGAAGAGTCCACACTCTCAAGACTTCTCTGTCTCCATGCCCCCCTTCCATTTTATAATGTCTTTTTAAAAATTTCCAAAGGTATTCAGACATGTCAATGAGGGGAGGGTTTTGTAATGGGAGCCTTTCTTATTTCTTGGCCCCAGATGATGAAATATTAATATTCCCAGTAAATGTTAACAATAGTGTAGCAGTCAGTCCTTAATCGTAAAAGTGTACATGAGAGTGAATTGTAATACTCTGTCCATTCATTTAACAATATTTTATATGCTTACTGTGTGTCTGTGCTTTTCCTTTATTAACTTACAATACCTTCCATGTTGTAGTTTTATTTTTATTTATGTATGTATTTTTCATTGCACTGGGTCTTTGTTGCTGCATGGACTTTGTCCAGTGGTGGTGCACGGGCTTCTCCTTGCCGTGGCTTCTCTTTTTGAGAAGAAGCAGGGGCTGTTGGTGTGCATGCTTCAGTAGTTGCAGCACATGCGTTCAGAGCCCAGGCTCAATATTGTGGTGCACAGGCTTAGTTGCTCCTGCATTGAACCTGTGTCTCCTGTGCTGGTGGGTGGATTCTTCACCACTCAGCCACTAGGAAAGACCATACCTTACCATATTACCAGTTTTCATTTCTCCACCACCTGCTGTTGGGGCTGGTACAAGTTCTTGCTCACCTCTTTCTCAGATGTCTATTTCCAAGCCGAAAACAGAGAAAGCATTTTGTTTCAACCTTACACAGAATCACTTATGATGTCAGTTACAAGTAGAGAGGATTTTCAGAATTAGTAAGTTGATTTATTTTTCCTGAGATGTATTCATATACATTCTTTATAAAATTTTCAGGAAAATAAGATGTTGTGTTATCTAAGTGAATGCACTCAGCTGTGGACCTTTTTCAAGGTGCTCATGACCCTTCTTAACTCTTAGCACTCCTCCCAGTCTTACTGAACTCTGCCTTACTGACTTGATAGAAGTACTGGATTAGAAACAAAGACTGAGTTCAGTTAAAAAAATGTATTTTCTTGATAATTGAACTGTCTTCTTACAAATTCTAAAATAGACTGTTTCTCAGTGTTCTGTTTTCCTCTTGACTTGAAAGAAAGCCATGTGATTTAACTTTTTGGTTAATTTGGATGATTCTACACTGTATATGTGTGTATATGTGCTGTACATGCATGTACATACACCAACACACCTTAAATATGTGTGTGTGTATATATATATATATATTTTTTTTTTTTTTCTCTCCCCCTATTTTATATGCTCTTTGATAATATGGCTTCTCTTTGCTAGATACTCAGTGATTGTCTTTCTTGGACTCATGGTGGCTACCCTCTCACAATTTACTTAACTCTTTTGGGATTTGGATGGTGAGCCAAAAATCTAATTTTAAAATGTAGATCTTGGCTTTGTTTTAAAATTATCTGTTCTTTTCCCTTATTTACTCTGAGATTTAGTCATGTGGAGTAAGGGTCCACAACTGGTAGCCAGTTTGAGTTAGAACTCAGGGCTCATGAGCTTTATTCATGTACTGTCCCTTCTCTGCTCCTAAATTTGCATGTCAGTTTCTGAATTTAGAATTCAGCGAATACCTTTTTATTGGTGATCCCTTAAATGAAGAATAAAATTCTAATTAATTTTATTATATGCTACAATATATATAGTATGTGTATAAGAAAGTGAAAAAGTGGAAGTGTTAGTTGCTCAGGCGTGTCCAACTCTTTGCCAATAGCCTCCAGGGGATCTTCCCTACCCAAGGATTGAACCCACATCTCCTGCTTGGCAGGCAGACTCTTTACCATCTGAGCAGTTTTTCTTTTTAAAAGCTCTTCTTGTCCCCAAATGTATTGTAACAGAGATGTCTATAGCTAAACCTTTTTTATCATGGAATTAATAAAAACCAAAGATTTATGCTATAAAATATTGACATTTTCTGCAGAGCACGTATAAAATATGCAGTCATGTGATCTTACAGTGTTTACTGGAAGCAAGTTTGTAATCTTTCAGATTGTGCTTAGAACAGTGCCTGGGCTGGAGTTACCTTTTCTTATCTGCTGTTGTTTCCATTTCTACCAGTAAGGGTTGGAGGAGAGGAACACTAGGTGGGGAGCCAGGTGAAGGGTCTTTGTTGCTGAAATAGAAAGATCTCTTTTCTGCCCTGACCCTTGAGGACAGAGTGAATAGTTGAAGGGAAAAGTGATATACTTGAGATGGCCAACAAACCATTGCACGGGCTATTCTCTTTTGAGTTGGGACCCTTTGTGGCCTATGGACCCTCCAGGCACCCTGGACTTATGCTTGTGCCTGAGTTAGGCCACATCAGCAGGAACTGTAACTAGGGATTGTATAGTGATTTTTCAAAAGGCACTCTAGGGATGCCTTTCACATGAGTAACATTTAGGTTGTTTGACTCTTGCTTGCTTAACTTTTAAACTGATTTGCCACAAATACATTCTCTGGAACAGCCGTTTTAGTCATGGGAACGGTGATGAACTTGAAAACTTGCGTGCCCCCCGCCCCCCCCACAAGCCCCCATCCTCTTTAACCTTACATCTTACTATCTTTTTAAATGTAGTTGTTGACACACACACACACACAATGCAAGTACTTTTTAATAGTTTTANGTTAAAATGAAGATTTCTAGAGTTTGATTCAGTAGAGCAGTGGTAGGGTAGCAGTGGTAGTGGTAGTGATCACTGATGTGATGCATAGGAAGTACAAAATTTGTGTGTGTGTGTGAGTGTGTGCATACATTAGGCACAGTATAAATTTGGGAAGTTTAAGATGTGTATAAGAGACAGCCTCAAAGCTCTGATTATAAATGATCCTGATAATAGAAGTAGAATTAGGTAGAAAAGGGGCAAAAATCAGGAAACTTAATGTTCAGGAAGTAAAACATGGTGAAAATACCACTTTGAATGGAAGTTACGGCTTGTTTCCAGTCTACTGGAAAGCCTCATTGGTAGTGAAGGAAAAAACTAAAACAAGTGAGGTCCTGTTTTTTTAAATACAAGTAAAAGAGTAGCATTTAGTCCCTTTAAAGGGCATAACAGTGTGAAATAAAATAGATAAAGAAGTTTGCATCTGTAATAATTGCGTCAGTTAAGTGTGTTCCCTCTGACCACCTGAAGTGAAACAAGGTTTTCAGGATTGGGACTGTAGTCCTGTGGTACCATCCAGGATCATCTAAGTCCTCATGCTATTCACTGTATATTTGACTTGCCTTAGTTCACTCACAGTCACAATGCACACACACACACACATATGTAAAATCAGCTAGCAATCTCTTGATAAACTGGAGGTGGTCTACATTCCTTTGCAAATAATGCTGTAGTGAATACTTTTGTACAAAAAGCTTTGTTCATATATGAATAAATTAGAAGAAATGGGAATTTTTCTGTTTTCTTTTAAATCACTGTATACTTAAGTGTCTTTAAAGGTAGGTTTTGAATACGGTTTAACCTTTTCTGGATGTCTTGATGCCGAGTGATTAGTCTCTCCTGTAAACAGAGTGAAACTTTACTTGAAGCTACAGCTTTATAAGCTACAGCTTTATGAGCTATAACCAGAATGCTGCTCTCTTTGATTGTTTTAATAGTTGTTTATCCCCTGTGTTCTACTGACCATCTTATCTTGCTGGAAGTTATGCTTACCTTTAACAACATTACCTTTCTAATTTGGGGTCAGTTCAGTTCAGTTGCTCAGTCGTGTCTGACTTTTTGTCACATCATTAATCGCATCCCTGTCCATCACCAACTCCCGGAGTTTACCCAGACTCATGTCCATCGAGTCGGTGATGCCATCCAGCTGTCTCATCCTCTGTCATCCCCTTCTCCTCCTGCCCCAATCCCTCCCAGCATCAGAGTCTTTTCCAGTGATTCAACTCTTCACATGAGGTGGCCGAAGTATTGGAGTAACTTGGGGTACCAGATTACCAAATTCATTCTCATTATATCAAAGAATAGGTACGTTATCAAGGGCATGAAGCACAGGTCTTGGTTTTCAAGTCATCTTGTGTAGCTGTGCAGAGAGCACATGGGCCCATGCCTGATCACTTGAATTCTGCATAGTTGGGCTTGTCTCACAAGTGGCCTTCAGATTAGGGAGTTATATACACTGATGTTATGTTTTGACTGAATCCTAATCAGTTACTGTATGTTTTTATGTTGCTATTTTTGTTTTTCCTTCTTACACATGTTTCAAAGAAGAAAATATTTTTTTAAAGGAGCAAAGCACTGCTTGAGAAGCTGTAATGATAAAAAGATTTATTTAAAAATGTCTTATTTCACAGCTCAAAGTTATGAAGTTTCAAGATGAATTGGAATCTGGAAAAAGACCTAAAAAAGCAGGCCAGAGCTTTCAGGAACAAGTAGAACACTACAGAGATAAACTTCTTCAGCGAGTAAGGAATAAGTATACGGAATTATGCATTTTTCAGTGTTTGACTCCCTATAATATTGATATATTGGTGTATTTAAGGAAGATAATATTTCAAATTATATCCTTTATATAAATGCTGAAGACTGATAAATAATTAGGAACATTTGGAATTTGATATTTTATAGTTAGTTCAGCTTGGAAAACAGTTTCAGAACAACACCATGTTCTTTTATTCTGGATCCTTGTGGAGCATAACATCCTATTAAGGACGCACTTTCAGAACTGGAAGGTCCTATAGAAAGAGTCACATTTGTGACCAACAACCCTAAGTAGTGGCACAGAAACAGAGATGGAGTTAGGACTACTTTTCCATTGTGTCCAGGGAGAAACAGCAAGAGGTAGAATACCTCATCTGTGAATTCTAAGCTTTTGAGGGACTTTGTATTCTTGTACATCAAAAGATGGGTAGGGATATACAGGGAATTTTAACACAAGAAGCCCACGGGATAGTTGTTGAAAGAACCTAGGAATTTTATTGATTGGTACTGTTATTAATTTTTACCTACATCTTGACTGTTATTACAAAAAGGATGATTGAGAGAAATAGCAACAACGAGAAGGGAACTTAGAGTCATCCGAAGCTACTCACGTTGATGGGAGCAGTGGTGTGGTAAGGCAGCTGTGGCGCTGCTCAGCACGTGGACTCCTGGTGCTGCTCTGCGGTGCATGCCTGGGCACATCACTGAAACCTGCTTCTACTCAGTGAAACTGGGTTAATGGTCCAGTTTTTGCAGGATTGTGAATTAGATAATTGTGTATGTGTGTGTTAAGTTGCTTTAGCTGTGTCTGACTCTGTGATCCCATGGAGTGTAGCCCACCAGGCTTCTCTGTCCATGGGGATTATCCAGGCAAAAATACTGGAGTGGGTTGCCATGCCTTCCTCAGGGGCATCTTCTTGACCCAGAGTTTGAACCTGCATCATTTGTGTCTCCTGCATTGGCAGGCAGATTTTTTACCACTAGCACCACACACGCAAAGAATTAAATAATAAACATTAATTTTTATTATTAAAGTATTTAAAATATAAGTGAACTGTAGTCTGATTCCTGTGAAGTATCAATCAGGAAAATGTAACTGCAGATCATCAGAGGAAGTTGGTCTCTTCAACATCACTTTGTAAATTTGTATTTGGAAAAAAGATACATGAGATTAAAAAAAAAAGATGTTATATATCTGAACCCTGTTGAGTCCCTTTGGGGATGGTGGCAAGTGTTTGATTTGCACAGAAGACTGCACCTCGAGGTGCCCACTGGCCCTGAGGTAGTAACATGTTTATTACCATTTTAGTCTCCTTGCACTCCATGGTTATAATTGGAAGAAAGAACGTATTTTTTTGAAGGCATAGGCCAGGGGTCAGCAGACTATGACCATCACTTCATTTTTGTTGATAAACTTATTAGAGCACAGCCATGCCCCTTCAGTTATTATCTATGTATTATCTGTAGTAGCTTTTGGACTACGATTATAAAGTTGACAGACTGTAGCTCACAAAGCAGAAAATATTTACTACCTGGCCCTTTACAAAAAACATTTGCCAGCATCTGGTATGGGCTTTTTAATCAGATATCGGTTACCTTTCTTGATGCATACAAATCATAGAGAAATTTAATTGTTTTGTTTTTTAATTCTTGTTTTTGAAGAGCTCAGTTGGCTTTGTGGGTTCATTGTTGGTAGCCATGCCCTTAATTATCAATCAATAGGAGTCATAATTTCAAGTGAGAAGTGACAGTTGTAGCAGTTGGGGATAAGCAAATAAGTAATTGTTCTGATTTGTGTAATTATATAGGCATCTAGTCAATTTGTACTTTTATATTAGGATTAACAATTAGTACTTTTATAAATTTCCAATATGATTGATACTTGTTTCCCACAATTAATACTAAGACTTTTTGCTAGACATTTATTGTGAATAAATCTTTCTCCTTTTTAGTATATTACTTTAATAAGTGCTTTCCTTTGATTAAGTCAGTTTGCTGTGCAATTAGAATCACTATTGACAGTTTTCTTGTAGTCTGAGATAGAAAGGTCATCATATTGTTTTTCCAGTTTGTTTATTTTAAGTGAAGGGACAGCACTCTTAAGAGCCCTGACTCTAGAGCTTTGGCTCAGATCCTGACTTCATTCCTGTATGACTTTAGGCATGGCACTGAGCCTTTGTAAGGCTCATTTTTCATGTTTTGAATGAGGATAATACTATTCATAGGCATGTTTTGAAGAATTACATGCAGTGGTATATGGAAAGTTGTTCATTAATTGCTTGGCCTATGGTAGGCATTCAGAAAATACTTAGCCACTGTTGTTGATATCATTATTATCATTCAGTATAAGTAGAGAAGTAGAAGAAATGATTGGCTTTCTGGAAGAGTAGGTATACTTTCAGTAGTAATTTTATAAATAGTTAACTAGAAGGGGAAATATTACTACATAAATGAGATTAACTAGATTGGTGTTTTTTAATGACTAAATATTTCTTTGAAAAAAAAAAAAAACAGGAGAAAGAGAAGGAATTAGAAAGAGAGCGAGAAAGAGATAAGAAGGATAAAGAAAAACTGGAATCTCGATCCAAAGACAAGAAGGAGAAAGATGAATGTACTCCAACAAGGAAAGAAAGGTATAACATTTCTCATTTAATGCCTATGCTGGCTTTAGGATTTGGAATCATGTTTCATTTTGTAATATTTTCATCACTGGAACCAACAGATTGGAAAAGTTTTTTTTTTGTATATGATAAACATGTTTGGGTTCTGCCTGCAGAAGGCAAAATTAGCTGAGCAAAGGGGCATTTGGCACTTGGCTTAGTTACCTGGGACATCATCCCTTTACATGGTTCATAAGGTACCTTAGCCTTAGTTCAGGGCAAGAATTCAGTTACAGTATTAGGTATCCGAACCTAAGGCTTAAATAACTAAGCAGCTTGCTAGATCTTACCTGTTCTCCAAAATAAGCTTTTCTTCTGTGCTGAGGCTGCTACCTGTAAACTTGTCTCCCAGTCCTGTTTGTTAAGGGAGATTGTGTACTTTTGTACTTAGGCTATAGGACTTGGTTATCACTTTAAGTCTTCATTCTAATCAAAATCATTTCTCTTGTAGTTTTTATTTCTTACTTTCACAGTTCCTAAATCTCTGATTAGTAGAGAAAGTTACTTTAGACTTGAGATTTTCCTAATAAAAAAACAAGCAAATGCAAATTAAAAAATTTTGGCTTAGTCACTCTTCATACAGTTACAAGATAACATGGTTATACTAATTTGTAAAGTAGTAAATCCATCACTTTTTTGTCATTTATTATTATTTTGATAAAATTTCAGTTATAGAAAAGTTATAAGAATGCTATAAAGAATTCCCAGATAATCTTTCACCTTCATTCCCCCAGTGTTAAAAGTATTGCCCCTTTTGCTTTATTTTCTTCTTCTTCCTTTCTCCCCTTACCCCCAGTAATTTAAGAATAACTTGCTTACATGATCCCCCATTTTCATACTTAACCACAGTAAGTTTCCAGATCGAACAAAAGGAAAAAATTTTCAAAAGCAGGAAATTAACATTAAAAAAAACACTATCATCTAATCAGAGACCTTGATGGAATTTTGACTATTGTTCCAATAATCTCTCTTAAAGCAGAGAAAAATCCAAATTAGTTGAATTCAGCTTTTTGTGTCGATCAGCCTATCTTTAAGACTTTTTTGTTCTTAGTGTAAAAGGCTTTGAATGTTGTTGGAAAATAACATTAATAAGGTTAGTGAAAATAAAGATAGTGTAAACTGATAGGAATTAAAAGCTAATTTAGTAGAAGGAAAATGATATACCTGATCCTTTGCTCACTTATGGGATGTTTTCGGGGCTTTGTTCCATAGGAAAAGGCGACACAGTACGTCCCCTAGCCCATCTCGCAGTAGCAGTGGTAGACGAGTGAAATCCCCATCACCAAAATCGGAGCGATCAGAGCGTTCAGAAAGATCTCATAAAGAGAGCTCACGGTCCAGGTCATCTCACAAAGATTCTCCTAGAGATGTTAGCAAAAAGGCCAAAAGGTAAACGCAAGTCATTTTTTGTAATATTTCAAATGCCAGTTTCCTTGTCATTCCACCAGCTTTTGAAAATAATTTGTTTGGCAGCCATTTTTGAAAGGATTTTAGAAAACCAAACAGATACACTTTCATTTTAGATTCTTCCTTCCCGTCTCCCCACCCCAGTCTCCTCATGACTAAAGTACAAGAAAGCTTCCAACACGTAAAGACCAGCCAGGAATTTTAAACATCAGTTTTCTATGAAGTAGGAATAGCTGCTTTTCTTTCCTTTCTGTTCTTTAGTTTCTATGGAATATTCTTTGGTTTTTGTCAAGGCTGAAAGAAAAATACATGTTCCCTCCCCTCCCAGCAGTAATCTTATTAGTAAGTTCTTGGGTAGACTTGTGGACATAAATACCATAGACTATTTCTTCAGCATTTAATTTAGTGTGTTCTATACCTTTTTCCTTCAAGTTCCAGAAAGGTGTTTCAGAAGTGTTTTGTTTATCTGGGTGTTTTATAGAGTTTTCCTGAGAGCTGAAACTGCTTTTTATCCTAAAATGTTTTATTGTAGCCATTTTTTAGTAAAATTTTTCTATAACAGATAACTTTTTTTCTGAATGGTATTTGTGCATATATTATATATATATACATTCACGAAAATTATATAATTATTTGTTTTGGTAATTTCAATGCATAGCACTTACAAAGTGCTGTCTTAAAAGATTCCCTTGAAATTGCAGTAGTTGGTGCTTTTCCTCTCAAGAAGATAGGCTGCAGAGCCACTGCATTCAAAAGTTTTGTGAATGATATTGGATGTCATTTTGAACTTTGGCTTCTATAATCTGGGGAGCCGTTAAAATGAAGATTTCTAGAGTTTGATTCAGTAGAGCAGTGGTAGGGTAGCAGTGGTAGTGGTAGTGATCACTGATGTGATGCATAGGAAGTACAAAATTTGTGTGTGTGTGTGAGTGTGTGCATACATTAGGCACAGTATAAATTTGGGAAGTTTACAGCCTTTTTTATTCAGTGACTTTCATTGTGCCCTGTTAAAGATCATTTTAGATAATTTAAGGATAGTTGGTTTTGATCATATGAGTACTTTGGTTAAATTGTTTTTGTTTGTTTCCTTAGATCTCCATCTGGTTCAAGGACACCTAAAAGATCTAGGCGATCACGGTCTAGATCCCCTAAAAAATCAGGGAAGAAATCCAGATCCCAGTCCCGATCTCCACACAGGTCTCATAAAAAGTCAAAGAAAAACAAACACTGACATAAATTTTTAAGATGCTGTCACTTATTGGAAATGCGATTTTGTTTTGTGCCTGAACGGTCTGTTTTTTTAAAAAAACAAAAAACAAAAAATCTAATGAAAGCATTCCTGGGGTTTTTATTTGTTTGTGAATGCATGTGTAAACTCATAAGTAACTGCATCTGTAGACCTGTTGTTGTTTTATATTGTATAAATTACTTTTGTTGTGGCTGTTTCTCAAGATGAAATTTTTATTGTGCTAATGAATTTCATCAGAAATGTGTATAATGGATCTGCTGGCAGTAGTAGTATTTTGTTTTAGGATGTTGTGACTTAGAAAAAATAATACAGATGTCTTCCCCCCTTTTGTAGCTTTGACAATTTGAATTAGATTTCAAATAAAATCTGAACAGAAAACTTTAATGTTGTTTTTTTGCCCTATTGATGACATCAAGTCCCTTAAAATCCTGCTAAGTGAGTTTAGCACCTCTGTTGTGTTTCTTACACCTAATGCACTTTACAAGCTTCATTGTTCAAGTAGCTAAAGTTTTGTATTTACTAAGATGACTGTCAGAATTTAGGGACCCAAGACTCATATTTGGGAGGCTTGCCAACCAATTTCTTGGGAAATGTTCCCTTGGGTAATATTAGTACCCAGGGATCAAAAGACGAGGCAGATAGACGTGGTCTTTTGTCAATGGTATGCCTGGCTAAAATCTCTTTTTTTCAAAGAAGCAATATGATTTCAATACACTTAACCCATGTCCTGAGCAACTACTTACTTTCATGGAAAAATTAAATTTCCATCTTTTGATTTAATTTTCTATCATTAGAAAAATTTATTTAAAAGAATTTAACAGTAATTGGCCATAGAATTTTTTTTTATGAAGGTTGCTCTTTTATAGCCCTCTGTAGGCTCTCTTTCAAACACTGGTATCAGAATATTTCTATAAGGTTCTGTTTAAAGCACCTTCATTGGTTTTTTGCTTTTAAAGGATTTAGTTTTAGGTTTAGCTTTGAAGTAGAATTTTAAAATGATACAAATTTTTATGAGACATAACACCCAATGGTTTGTAAATTAAAGATGCAAAAAGTTGATTTAAACCATTTTCAGAATTGATATTTGTTGTACAGTGGGAATAAATTGCAGTGTGAGGAAGACATAAGAAAACTTATGTAATGTTGAACATAATATCGCTACAATGTAATAAAGGGTTATGTAGACTTGAACTGATGCTACTGTTTGTGAACCTTGCTTTCAGTTTTTCATTTAGATACTTTTTACAGTGATTTGATGGGTTTTTTTTCCCTTCTTAATAGAGCTAACGGTTCTAATAATAGATTGTTCTGAGTTAGCTTGTTTTTTAAACGTATCTTTTCAAGTTGTTGTACTTGGTCTTGCCTAGTCACAAAATTAAAAACCTGTACTCATGATTTGAGGAGTAGGAATATTATCTGAGTAGTGAGGCATGTTATTTCCAAACTGGGCAAACCTACAAAAGCTGTAGAAATGTGCCAGATTATTTTACTTAGTGGTTCTTAACAACATGCACTATTGCTTGAAAGTTATTTCCCTATCATTCACTCTTTTGTTTGTCCACATTGGTAGGCACTTAGTTAATTACTAAATGTTGCTTAGAATAATTAAACATGAACATTTGGTGCTGGTTTCTAAAAACCTACAGATACAGCCATTTTTAAAGAACGTGTTTTTCTCCCTTGTTCACTGCCTGGGAGAATGGAATTTTATATATTTTCCTTTGCAGAAATAACGATAAGGTTGAGTTGCTGGTGATTGTGGGCATTCCGTCATCATTGGTATCTAGTATAGGCTTAGAAATGATTAGTCAGGAAGTGATTTTGCCAGTCAAATTGCAAGTTATGCTTATTTTTCTGTCTCTTAAAAAAGTAGCTTGGAGAAGCAGGAGTGAGTAGACATTGTTAGGTCAGTTTTGAGTACTTATTTGTAGTATTTTTTTCTACTGCAGTAGAATGTAGCAATTCTTTTAATCTGCATCTAGATATGTAATGAACATCATTTATTTTATGCAGTGGGTAAGACTGACTTCCTTTTGGGTGATGGATGGGGATTCTGTAGGCTTGATAGAATATGTATTCTGTGAAGCTTGCTAGTGTCCGTATTAGATTGTACTGGATTTTTTTTTTCCTGGAATTGCAAGTGGTATTGTTAGATAATTTCCAGCTTTACCTAATGAGAAAATATCCAGAGTAAGTGTGTTTTAATTCTCTGTGGATTCAGTGAAAGCTTAATGGTCAAAAATTAGTGAATGGGAGTAGGGGAGATATTCTACCATATTTTTATAAGAGCATAGTATTCACTGTTTCTTGTCTAAAGAACACTTAATTAGATAACACAATTTCTGCAGGTTCATGAAAATGTTTGTAGGCATGACTGTTCAGTTATAGGAAATATCCTGTTCCAGTTCTGTCCTCCCCAAAAGCTACATGTAGGAGGAAATCCTCTGTTATCTATTCTTTATAAAGGGCGTGGCTTAAACTCTTCCTCTTCAACATAAACAGGTATTCCTTACTAGGTTAATACCATTTAAGCTCTCTTTAACAGGTGAGAGAAAGTAAAAAAATGGTCATTTATTTCTTAACAAAGAGAGGCCTAAGGTTGAATCATGTCTGTGACTCTTTTCTTTGATTTTGTATTTTCTTATTACTGTTAGTAGGTGTATAGGCACTTCTGAACTGTGACATGTTGAGAAGTTAGAGATGAAAGAACTAAAACAAAAAGCCCTGACCCAAAGGAATGCTTCCATTTGGCTCAAAGTGTTCTTGCCATTTCTGCTAAAGTGTGCAGAAATTACTGTACACTGACCTAATTTTTCTTTATTACAGACCATTCCTATGGGCTTACCGTGAGACTCTCATCCCAATTAAAGAATCTAAGAGGGAAGAAATGCTTATGACTTTCGCATTTTTCCCCCAAACTTTATTATTCTTGAGTACTTGAATATATTTTTAACAGTTATAATCATGATCTAATATAGGTTATTAGAAATATTCTGTACATATTTGTCTCCATTGTGTTCATAAGTTCTGAAAAATTATATGACCATGGTAATAGTTTATGATTATTAAAAATAAAATAAGTCTATTGTCAAAGTGACTTAACCCATTTTGATGATCACAATAGTGTGATTTCTTTAGCAAAGAAAGTTGTTTTTTAAAATAAATAGTACCACTTTTTTCCTAAGAAGTAAGAGCTTTTTTCCTTTGTTGTCTTCCTCTTCTATTATATATTAATGGAAAAGCTACAGAAAACTNTAGTATTTTTTTCTACTGCAGTAGAATGTAGCAATTCTTTTAATCTGCATCTAGATATGTAATGAACATCATTTATTTTATGCAGTGGGTAAGACTGACTTCCTTTTGGGTGATGGATGGGGATTCTGTAGGCTTGATAGAATATGTATTCTGTGAAGCTTGCTAGTGTCCGTATTAGATTGTACTGGATTTTTTTTTTCCTGGAATTGCAAGTGGTATTGTTAGATAATTTCCAGCTTTACCTAATGAGAAAATATCCAGAGTAAGTGTGTTTTAATTCTCTGTGGATTCAGTGAAAGCTTAATGGTCAAAAATTAGTGAATGGGAGTAGGGGAGATATTCTACCATATTTTTATAAGAGCATAGTATTCACTGTTTCTTGTCTAAAGAACACTTAATTAGATAACACAATTTCTGCAGGTTCATGAAAATGTTTGTAGGCATGACTGTTCAGTTATAGGAAATATCCTGTTCCAGTTCTGTCCTCCCCAAAAGCTACATGTAGGAGGAAATCCTCTGTTATCTATTCTTTATAAAGGGCGTGGCTTAAACTCTTCCTCTTCAACATAAACAGGTATTCCTTACTAGGTTAATACCATTTAAGCTCTCTTTAACAGGTGAGAGAAAGTAAAAAAATGGTCATTTATTTCTTAACAAAGAGAGGCCTAAGGTTGAATCATGTCTGTGACTCTTTTCTTTGATTTTGTATTTTCTTATTACTGTTAGTAGGTGTATAGGCACTTCTGAACTGTGACATGTTGAGAAGTTAGAGATGAAAGAACTAAAACAAAAAGCCCTGACCCAAAGGAATGCTTCCATTTGGCTCAAAGTGTTCTTGCCATTTCTGCTAAAGTGTGCAGAAATTACTGTACACTGACCTAATTTTTCTTTATTACAGACCATTCCTATGGGCTTACCGTGAGACTCTCATCCCAATTAAAGAATCTAAGAGGGAAGAAATGCTTATGACTTTCGCATTTTTCCCCCAAACTTTATTATTCTTGAGTACTTGAATATATTTTTAACAGTTATAATCATGATCTAATATAGGTTATTAGAAATATTCTGTACATATTTGTCTCCATTGTGTTCATAAGTTCTGAAAAATTATATGACCATGGTAATAGTTTATGATTATTAAAAATAAAATAAGTCTATTGTCAAAGTGACTTAACCCATTTTGATGATCACAATAGTGTGATTTCTTTAGCAAAGAAAGTTGTTTTTTAAAATAAATAGTACCACTTTTTTCCTAAGAAGTAAGAGCTTTTTTCCTTTGTTGTCTTCCTCTTCTATTATATATTAATGGAAAAGCTACAGAAAACTCAATGCAGGTACTAATGAAGACACTAATATAAGTTTAAAGGAACACGACTGTAAAAACTCACAAAATGCTTGGTTTGTTCATATTTCACAGGCATGTTTTAGAATAGATTTTAGATGATATTTCGTTCATTTTCCTTTTGGCATTTTTCTTTGTTATCAACTTCCCAGGACTTAGATAAGACACAAATACAAATCCCAGGGGAAGTGTTGTGATGCTGGACTGAAAGGTGGGAATGCGCTGCTGACCAGAGTGAGCCATGATCCAGTGTTGAAAATTCTATGCCTCAAGTGTTCATTCAGTACCACCTCATGGAGCGTCCGTGTACACGGATTATATGTGTAATTGGTTATTTATATAGTTTTGTAGATCTGTAGATAAAAAGCCCTCATTCATTTTTATATGTAATTGTGCTTGGAGTATGTGTTTTATTCTTTTGACTTCAGCAGGCTCTTGTACGTTGTATCTTTGGTGATTTGAAATATCAGGAAAGACAACTTTTCAGAAATGAGAATAATATAGTTGAAATCAGCTCAGCTGAAATACTCTACAGCAAGACTAAATTTCTTTTGGGTGAACTGATTCCATCATTTTAGTTACTCTTGATGTAAGGATTCAGTTTATTGTGGAGCTGCTTTCCAGACTGTCACTTTATAGTTTTTCTACATAAAGATTATATAGTTGCAAACAAAGGTTGTGGAATTTCCCTTTTGTTGTTGTTTTTTGACTTTTAATTACTTTAATAAAATACATTGTTTTCATAGCAAACTTTAGACTGTTCATGTAATTTTCTCCATACAGCTTTTCTAATGTAAGCCCAGCAAACCATATCTAGTTTTCAGCAGCTTTCTCCCAAGTGAAATAAAAGATGTGTTTTATTTATCAGTTGTAGCTAAAATGTTCTACATTTTAACATGTTTAAACCATAATAAAATATTTTCATGATAGATAATTTTTTTGATCAGGAAATTTCATTTTCTTTTTGGTTCCATTTTTTTAAAGTTCTGTTTCATTGAGAACGTTTTCAAACATACATGAAAGTAGAATAATAGGATGAGCCTCCCTGGTGCCATCAGTCTACAGATAATCCACTTACTAGTCTCTAAATGACATAAGACATAACCATAGTATCATCACATTAAGAATAATTCACTGGTTCCTTTAAATTTTTTAAATTGTGATAAAATACTCATAACAAAAATCACAAGAAACAAAAAAAATCCTAACCATTTTTGTGTAGTAGTGTTTGTATATTCACATTGTTGTATAACCTGTCTTCAGAACTTTTCATCTTCATAAATTTAAAACTCTGTATGTATTAAACAACTTTACTCCCTTCTTCCCACACTTGGCAACCACCATTTTGCTTTCTGTTTCTGTGAGTTTGACTACTCCAGACACTGCAAATAAGTAGAGTCATACAGAGCTTGTCATTTTGTGACTGGCGTACTTCACTTAGCATAGTGTTCCTTCAGGTTCATCCATGTGGTAGCATGTGAGTTGGTTCTTTTTTCAAGCCTACTTTTAGAAAAAAAAATTTCCTAAATGGTACATTAGCATTTTCTATTTCGAGTAAAAATTGTAAAAAAGAAAGTAATACCAAGTGGATATGCCAGCTACCACTTTTTTAGACATTTTCTGTGCTGTGTTCTCTTTACATGATTGATTATGTAGGATATGATTTCACTTCATAATTTGGGGTACAAAATACACTTTCAAATATGTGAGTTTTGAGGGACTTCTGATGGTCCATTGGTTAAGAATCCACACTTCCATTGGAGGGGGCACAGGTTCACTCCCTGGTCCGGGAACTTAAGTTCTGTATGCTATGCAGTATGGTCAAAACATACATAAAAACACATTTTAGCATCTTAAAATGTGTGATTTTGATGCTGTTAATGTAAATGACTATATTCAAATGCTTTTTTAGTTTCATTGCCTGGTGAAAAGGAAACTAAAATTTTGCCAGTTAGTATACTCAGTGTTTAGATGTTAATTTTGCCACAAAGAGGGGAAAAGCATTTGTTTTATTTATATATTTTTATAGTTTTTTTCCCTATCCTTAGAAAACACAGAGCATGAAACTTTAGAATAAAGATTTATTTTCTGACTTTTAAATGAGATGTGGCATAGCATAATATTGGGGGAAGATGAAGAAGCTGGGCTGTGGCTTCATATTTGAATACCAGCTCTTTCTTACTACTAGCTGTGTGATCTTTTGGAATCTATTTTCATCTATAAAATGGCATTAACCTTGCCTGTTTATTGTGAGGATGAAATAACATGTAAGTCACTGGTGTATAGTTGTCATGCAGTGATAGTTGAACTTTTAGTGTTCCTGAAAACTAATGATGGGAACATCTTTTAACTAAAACAGTAAAACTACAGTTCTATAGTGCTGGTACCTTTATAAGACACATTCTTGTACTTGATTTGCATTTGTGCCGTGCTTAGTCACTCAGTCCTGTCTGACTCTGCCACTCCACAGACTGTAGCCCGCCAGGCTCTTCTGTCCATGTGATTTCCCAGGCGAGAATATTGGAGTGGGTTGCTATTTCCTTCTTCAGGGGAAGCTTCCCCACCCAGGGATTGAACCCGTATCCTACATTGGCAGGTGGATTCTTTACTACTACAGATGACATTTAATTCTTAATTTCCTTTGAGAAAGACATTTTCATTAAGTAGATTTTTAAAAATTGTTTTCAACTGTCATTTATTATAGAATTCCATTAACCAAGATTTCTGAAAGGAAACTCATAATGCAAAATCCAAATGTAAACAGTTGAAATAAGGTATATGTGAAAAGAGCCTGGGAAATAGTATAAAATAGGATGAGGTGCTGGATTCTTTGCCCCCACCCCACCCCAAAAAAGTTACACAAATTACCGGAGCTGAGCAGCAGTGTGCAGTATTCACAGAAGTAGTGGCCAGGGACTAGGACGAGTTCAGTTCAATCGCTCAGTCGTGTCCAGGAAGACTGCAAAGGTTAGTAATGTGAGGGTAATTGGACTCCAGTATTTTGTGTATGTTTGCAAGTTACAGTTTGTATTTTCAGATTATGCCAAAACAAGAAATGTACCCTAAAACCCCTTTTAGAATGGCGAGCTCAAACTATACAGAACTTGAAAAGCAAATTATACTTTAAATTCTACTCAGAATGGTACATCCTTTAATCAAATGCACCACCTCAGTTCTGGTGCACACTGGAGGGAAATGAGTGCAGTGAACGTGGGAAATCTTTCACTGCCAGCTCTGGCCTTCAGTATCTTCAGAGATGCACGGTGGAAGTGAAGTCGCTCAGTCGTGTCCGACTCTTTGCGACCCCATGGACTGTAGCCTACCAGGCTCCTCTGTCCATGGGATTTTCCAGGCAATAGTCCTGGGGTGGATTGCCATTTCCTTCAGGGGATCTTCCCAACCCAGGGATCGAACCCAGGTCTCCCACATTGTAGCCAGATGCTTATGAGTGGAGTGAATGCAGGAAATCTTTTCTTGATAAATCCAGTCTCTGATCACCGGAGAGTTCACACTGGAGAAAGGGCCTTACGAGTGCAGTGAATGAGTTTGGCAGAGTTTGGGGTGGCAACAGTGTGGGAGGACACTGCAGCTATCAGGCATAAATGGACTTTCTAGGAGGACTCCGAGGTGCAGAGAGGGTGTGTCTTCTAACCAGTATCTCCCAGCAATGGACAGGTATTTGGGATTCAGTGTCGGGTTGCCTGTTTCAGGACAGGGGGAGTCTGGTCACTGTAATCGTCTTTCCCTTCCATCACAGCTTTGGGAACTCCTAGTCCATCCTCTGTCCCTGCCCTGACTCCTCAAGAGCCCTGCTCATACACTGAGCTCCGAGCTCAATGATCATGACTATCCACTGGGAAGAAATGCTGATGGCTTTCCTGTGAATGATCCCATTATCTACCTGGTAATGCTCTGTTCCCACCACCTCTCTGTCACAGCATTGCACTGGATTTAGTGGAGGAGACTTGTACGATGCTGTATATCACTTATGTGCAATTTAAAAACAATACAAATGAATACACGTGCAAAATAGAAACAAACTCATAGATTTAGGGGCTTCACTGGTGGCTCACTGATGAAGAACCTGCCTGCCAGTGCAGGAGATGTGGGTCCAATCCCTGTGTCAGGATGATGATCTGGAGGAGGAAATGGCAACCCACTCTAATATTCTTGCCTGGAGAATCTCATGGACAGGGAAGCCTGGCAGGATACGGTTCATGGGATCGCAAAGTCAGACACAACTTAGCAACTACACAGTAATATGTCTTCAGAACATTTGTAACGAGCTTTGGAGTTAGCAGCTGCACTAACTAGAAGAGCAAAACTTTGATTAAAAACACTATTTGGTCCTCCTTATCACTGAAACATTGAAATCGAAAAGAGTAAGTACCTCACTATCCATTGGCTACCTTGGCAACTAAATAGTTCTATTACATGAAGGGCTATTAGATTGTTTTTCTTCTTTCAGCATATTTTGTTTTATTGCTGCAATAGCTATTGGGAGTGAGCAGATTGTTAAGAACATTAAGGAAGATGCTTTTCAGTTGGTTAGCCATGCTAAGGTTTTAATGGCTCAAGGGTGAAGAATCTGCCAGCCAATGCAGATAACTTGGGTTTGATCCCTGAGATAGGAAGATCCCCTGGAGAAGGAAATGGCAACCTGCTCCAGTATTCTTGCCTGGGAAATCCCACAGACAGGAACCCGTTGGGCTACAGTCCATGAAGTTGCAAAAGAGTCGGACAGGACTTAGCAATTGTTGCTGCTGCTGCTAAGCCACCTCAGTCGTGTCCGCCTCTCTGCGACTCCATAGACAGCAGCCCACCAAGCTCCCCCGTCCCTGGGATTCTCCAGGCAAGAACTATGGAGTGGATTGCCATTTCTTTCTCCAATGCATGAAAGTGAAAAGTGAAAGTGATGTCACTCAGTCATACCTGACTCTGTGACCCCATGGACTGCAGCCTACCAGGCTCCTCCATCCATGGGATTTTCCAGGCAAGAGTACTGGAGTGGG
>SJYV01038432.1:216857-263842 GCA_006410875.1 Neotragus pygmaeus | reverse complement strand
TTTGCATCTATATTCATCAGTGATATTGGCCTGTAGTTCTCTTTTTTTGTGGTGTCTTTGTCAGGTTTTGGTATTAGGGTGATGGTGGCCTCATAGAATGAGTTTGGAAGTTTACCTTCCTCTGCAATTTTCTGAAAGAGTTTCAGTAGGATAGGTGTTAGCTCTTCTCGGAACTTTTGGTAGAATTCAGCTGTGAAGCCATCTGGACCTGGGCTTTTGTTTGCTGGAAGATTTCTGATTACAGTTTCAATTTCCATGCTTGTGATGGGTCTGTTCAGATTTTCTATTTCTTCCTTGTTCAGTTTTGGAAAGTTGTACTTTTCTAAGAATTTGTCCATTTCTTCCTTGGTTCCATTTTTTTAAAGTTCTGTTTCATTGAGAACGTTTTCAAACATACATGAAAGTAGAATAATAGGATGAGCCTCCCTGGTGCCATCAGTCTACAGATAATCCACTTACTAGTCTCTAAATGACATAAGACATAACCATAGTATCATCACATTAAGAATAATTCACTGGTTCCTTTAAATTTTTTAAATTGTGATAAAATACTCATAACAAAAATCACAAGAAACAAAAAAAATCCTAACCATTTTTGTGTAGTAGTGTTTGTATATTCACATTGTTGTATAACCTGTCTTCAGAACTTTTCATCTTCATAAATTTAAAACTCTGTATGTATTAAACAACTTTACTCCCTTCTTCCCACACTTGGCAACCACCATTTTGCTTTCTGTTTCTGTGAGTTTGACTACTCCAGACACTGCAAATAAGTAGAGTCATACAGAGCTTGTCATTTTGTGACTGGCGTACTTCACTTAGCATAGTGTTCCTTCAGGTTCATCCATGTGGTAGCATGTGAGTTGGTTCTTTTTTCAAGCCTACTTTTAGAAAAAAAAATTTCCTAAATGGTACATTAGCATTTTCTATTTCGAGTAAAAATTGTAAAAAAGAAAGTAATACCAAGTGGATATGCCAGCTACCACTTTTTTAGACATTTTCTGTGCTGTGTTCTCTTTACATGATTGATTATGTAGGATATGATTTCACTTCATAATTTGGGGTACAAAATACACTTTCAAATATGTGAGTTTTGAGGGACTTCTGATGGTCCATTGGTTAAGAATCCACACTTCCATTGGAGGGGGCACAGGTTCACTCCCTGGTCCGGGAACTTAAGTTCTGTATGCTATGCAGTATGGTCAAAACATACATAAAAACACATTTTAGCATCTTAAAATGTGTGATTTTGATGCTGTTAATGTAAATGACTATATTCAAATGCTTTTTTAGTTTCATTGCCTGGTGAAAAGGAAACTAAAATTTTGCCAGTTAGTATACTCAGTGTTTAGATGTTAATTTTGCCACAAAGAGGGGAAAAGCATTTGTTTTATTTATATATTTTTATAGTTTTTTTCCCTATCCTTAGAAAACACAGAGCATGAAACTTTAGAATAAAGATTTATTTTCTGACTTTTAAATGAGATGTGGCATAGCATAATATTGGGGGAAGATGAAGAAGCTGGGCTGTGGCTTCATATTTGAATACCAGCTCTTTCTTACTACTAGCTGTGTGATCTTTTGGAATCTATTTTCATCTATAAAATGGCATTAACCTTGCCTGTTTATTGTGAGGATGAAATAACATGTAAGTCACTGGTGTATAGTTGTCATGCAGTGATAGTTGAACTTTTAGTGTTCCTGAAAACTAATGATGGGAACATCTTTTAACTAAAACAGTAAAACTACAGTTCTATAGTGCTGGTACCTTTATAAGACACATTCTTGTACTTGATTTGCATTTGTGCCGTGCTTAGTCACTCAGTCCTGTCTGACTCTGCCACTCCACAGACTGTAGCCCGCCAGGCTCTTCTGTCCATGTGATTTCCCAGGCGAGAATATTGGAGTGGGTTGCTATTTCCTTCTTCAGGGGAAGCTTCCCCACCCAGGGATTGAACCCGTATCCTACATTGGCAGGTGGATTCTTTACTACTACAGATGACATTTAATTCTTAATTTCCTTTGAGAAAGACATTTTCATTAAGTAGATTTTTAAAAATTGTTTTCAACTGTCATTTATTATAGAATTCCATTAACCAAGATTTCTGAAAGGAAACTCATAATGCAAAATCCAAATGTAAACAGTTGAAATAAGGTATATGTGAAAAGAGCCTGGGAAATAGTATAAAATAGGATGAGGTGCTGGATTCTTTGCCCCCACCCCACCCCAAAAAAGTTACACAAATTACCGGAGCTGAGCAGCAGTGTGCAGTATTCACAGAAGTAGTGGCCAGGGACTAGGACGAGTTCAGTTCAATCGCTCAGTCGTGTCCAGGAAGACTGCAAAGGTTAGTAATGTGAGGGTAATTGGACTCCAGTATTTTGTGTATGTTTGCAAGTTACAGTTTGTATTTTCAGATTATGCCAAAACAAGAAATGTACCCTAAAACCCCTTTTAGAATGGCGAGCTCAAACTATACAGAACTTGAAAAGCAAATTATACTTTAAATTCTACTCAGAATGGTACATCCTTTAATCAAATGCACCACCTCAGTTCTGGTGCACACTGGAGGGAAATGAGTGCAGTGAACGTGGGAAATCTTTCACTGCCAGCTCTGGCCTTCAGTATCTTCAGAGATGCACGGTGGAAGTGAAGTCGCTCAGTCGTGTCCGACTCTTTGCGACCCCATGGACTGTAGCCTACCAGGCTCCTCTGTCCATGGGATTTTCCAGGCAATAGTCCTGGGGTGGATTGCCATTTCCTTCAGGGGATCTTCCCAACCCAGGGATCGAACCCAGGTCTCCCACATTGTAGCCAGATGCTTATGAGTGGAGTGAATGCAGGAAATCTTTTCTTGATAAATCCAGTCTCTGATCACCGGAGAGTTCACACTGGAGAAAGGGCCTTACGAGTGCAGTGAATGAGTTTGGCAGAGTTTGGGGTGGCAACAGTGTGGGAGGACACTGCAGCTATCAGGCATAAATGGACTTTCTAGGAGGACTCCGAGGTGCAGAGAGGGTGTGTCTTCTAACCAGTATCTCCCAGCAATGGACAGGTATTTGGGATTCAGTGTCGGGTTGCCTGTTTCAGGACAGGGGGAGTCTGGTCACTGTAATCGTCTTTCCCTTCCATCACAGCTTTGGGAACTCCTAGTCCATCCTCTGTCCCTGCCCTGACTCCTCAAGAGCCCTGCTCATACACTGAGCTCCGAGCTCAATGATCATGACTATCCACTGGGAAGAAATGCTGATGGCTTTCCTGTGAATGATCCCATTATCTACCTGGTAATGCTCTGTTCCCACCACCTCTCTGTCACAGCATTGCACTGGATTTAGTGGAGGAGACTTGTACGATGCTGTATATCACTTATGTGCAATTTAAAAACAATACAAATGAATACACGTGCAAAATAGAAACAAACTCATAGATTTAGGGGCTTCACTGGTGGCTCACTGATGAAGAACCTGCCTGCCAGTGCAGGAGATGTGGGTCCAATCCCTGTGTCAGGATGATGATCTGGAGGAGGAAATGGCAACCCACTCTAATATTCTTGCCTGGAGAATCTCATGGACAGGGAAGCCTGGCAGGATACGGTTCATGGGATCGCAAAGTCAGACACAACTTAGCAACTACACAGTAATATGTCTTCAGAACATTTGTAACGAGCTTTGGAGTTAGCAGCTGCACTAACTAGAAGAGCAAAACTTTGATTAAAAACACTATTTGGTCCTCCTTATCACTGAAACATTGAAATCGAAAAGAGTAAGTACCTCACTATCCATTGGCTACCTTGGCAACTAAATAGTTCTATTACATGAAGGGCTATTAGATTGTTTTTCTTCTTTCAGCATATTTTGTTTTATTGCTGCAATAGCTATTGGGAGTGAGCAGATTGTTAAGAACATTAAGGAAGATGCTTTTCAGTTGGTTAGCCATGCTAAGGTTTTAATGGCTCAAGGGTGAAGAATCTGCCAGCCAATGCAGAAGACTTGGGTTTGATCCCTGAGATAGGAAGATCCCCTGGAGAAGGAAATGGCAACCTGCTCCAGTATTCTTGCCTGGGAAATCCCACAGACAGGAACCCGTTGGGCTACAGTCCATGAAGTTGCAAAAGAGTCGGACAGGACTTAGCAATTGTTGCTGCTGCTGCTAAGCCACCTCAGTCGTGTCCGCCTCTCTGCGACTCCATAGACAGCAGCCCACCAAGCTCCCCCGTCCCTGGGATTCTCCAGGCAAGAACTATGGAGTGGATTGCCATTTCTTTCTCCAATGCATGAAAGTGAAAAGTGAAAGTGATGTCACTCAGTCATACCTGACTCTGTGACCCCATGGACTGCAGCCTACCAGGCTCCTCCATCCATGGGATTTTCCAGGCAAGAGTACTGGAGTGGGGTGCCATTGCCTTCTCCGTCTTAGCAACTGAACAACAACAAAACATTTTAATATAGGCTCTGTCAAACTCTTCACTCACTCCTGGGAAACTTAGGTATTTGGGCCTATTATAGGCCTCCCTCACAGGGTGCAGTGCTGTGTCAAAAAACAAAAGGCATTCTAAGGTTTTTTTAAATCTTTATAGTCTCCAATCACTATAACATTTTGCTAATGTGACTCAACTCTAAATTCCAAGATCACATATGTACCTTACATATTTCATTGGGTGCTTATCCTCAACTTCCCCTGATATATCCTTCTTATTTTAAGAATGTATGCTCTCCAGAAAAATCTGCAGCCTGTTGAGGTCTGTGCCAAATACTATATATGTGTGCCACAAAGCAGAAATACCACTCGAGTACTTCTCAAGAGGTTTCAACATATAAAAATACTGGGTGAATTGTGAATTGATTGCCCTAAAAGCATGCTTGCTAACATGCTAGTGAGTGAAGTCGCTCAGTCATGTCCGACTCTTGGACACCCCATGGACTGTAGCCTACCAGGCTCCTCCATCCATGGGATTTTCCAGGCAAGAGTACTGAAGTGGGTTGCCATTGCCTTCTCCAAGAGATCTTCCCGACCCAGGGATTGAACCTGGGTCTTCCGCATTGTAGGCAGATGCTTTACCATCTGAGCCACCAGGGAAGTCCCTGCTAAAATGCTAAGTGGCTTGGTAAGTGGCTTTCAAACTGAAGCCACCTAACCTCAGTGTCTGATTCTTTGGACCCCATGGACTGTGGCCCACCAGGCTTCTCTGTCCATGGAAATTCCCAGGCGAGAATTCCAGAGTAGGTTGCTGTGCTCTCCTCCAGGGGATCTTCCTGACCCAAGGATCGAACCCATGTCTCTTATATCACCTGCATTGGCAGGCAGGTTCTTTACCACTAGTGCCACTTGGAAGCCCAAATACTAGGCATTTGTTAGAAAAAGTCTTTAGGCCAGGAACGATCTTTATACTTGTTTGTTCTCTTGATTGGAACTTGTCGAAACCTCTCAGAATATTCTTACTTGCACATATTATGACGTCTAATGTATTTTTTCTCGTGCATAATAGAACCATGACTAACAATGTGTAAAGAATGAAAGTTTTGGTGCTAAGAAAAAGCATTACTCTGCCTGCTTGTATTTTAGAACTTATAATTCACAAATTGCAGAATTCTAGATCTGTTTCTGAGTATTTCTAGAACAGCTTCTCGTAATAGTCTTCATAATTAACATGATTACCAATCACAGCAAATACATTGATAGTGTCCTTCCGAGTGAAGAATAGGACCTTTGCTGACAAAGGTCTGTATAGTCAAAGCTATGGTTTTTCAAGTAATCATGTATGGATATGAGAAGGTGAAGGTGAAGTCGCTCAGTCGTGTCCGACTCTTTGCGACCCCGTGGACCATAGCCCACCAGGCTCCTCCGTCCGTGGGATTCTCCAGGTAAGAATACTGGAGTGGGTTGCCATTTCTTTCTCCAGGGGATCTTCCCAACCCAGGGATCTAACCCAGGTCTCCCGCATTGCAGGCAGACACTTTAACCTCTGAGCCACCAGGGAAGCTCTTGGTTGGACCGTAAAGGAGACTGAGTGCCAAAAAAATTGATGTCCTTGAACTGTGGTGCTGGAAAAGACTTGAGAGTCCCTTGGACAGCAAGGAGATCAAACCAGTCAATCCTAAAGGAAATCAGTCCTGAATATTGATTGGAAGGACTGATGCTGAAGATCAAGCTCCAATACTTTGGCCACCTAATGCAAAGAGCTGACTCATTGGAAAAAACCCTGGAAAAGACTCATTGGAAAGACCCTGGAAAAGACTCATTGGAAAGATGAGGGCAAGAGAAGAAGGTGGCAGAGGATGAGATGGTTGGATGGCATCACTGACTCAATGGACATGAGTTTGAGAAAACTCCAGGAGACAGTGAAGGACAGGGAAGCCTGGTGTGCTGCAGTCCATGGGGATCACAGAGAGTCAGACATGACTTAGCAACTGAGCCACAACAAGTGTGAAGAGTTAAGATGATTCTCTTAGGTACCATAGTGTTAGTCGCTCAGTCGTGCCCGACTCTTTGCGACCCCATGGACTGCAGTCCACCAGGCTCCTCTATCCATGAGATTTTCCAGGCAAGGATACTGGAGTGGGTTGCTATTTCCTTCTTCACTTAGGTACCATAGGTTATCACAAAGTTTAAAGTTCTCAGCTACTCAGATTACCACAAGTGTGGCTTTCTTTGTACTTCATATATTCTTATTAAACTTGGATTATATGGGAAAAGCCTTCAAGTTATTTTTAGTGCCTGAGTATACTAATACCTACCCACCCATCTTTGTCCTAGATTTCAGCCTTTTGTCAATTTATCTTGATGTCCTTACATGCACCCACTAAGAATCCAAAAGCCCTTGAAGACCTTGCAAAGCTCCTTATATCTATGTGGGAGATGCTGTACCTCTTGCAACAGACCCTTCTGTTGAATATAGAGGAGAATATAATGTGCTTTCAGAGAAAATAGAGGACTTGCCTGCCTGCCTTCCCTCTTCTGATTGCCTTCTAGGGCTTTTATTTCTCCCCACTTTCTCTGAAGCTTTCAGTTCTTTCCTTGCTGAATGTGTTGAAGACAACAAGGTAAATAAGTTAAAATATCTGATCTTGCCTAAAATGATATTTCTCTCTGATTAATTTGTACAGATGACCCAAATACTGCCCAGAGCAATAAGCAAGACTGGGTGGGGCAAAGGCACAAAGTGTTAGATATAATCACTTCCATCATCTCATGTCTGAATGAGTCTAGTTGTCAGACACCTCAAGACCTTAGAGCTTTTTGGTTATTTTGGGTGAAATGTGATTTCTAAAGATGAATTTCTGACCTTGAGCATCTTCAACAAGGGCTTGATAGTCAGAAACTTCACAAAAGCTGAGTACCTCCTTGAGAACCCAGCTCTTTGTATTTTGTAGCCCAGCAGGATTTGGCCAAACCATACAACATAATCCCTGGACTGCAAAGACTTCTTTCAGCTTTGTCCTGAAGCAAACAGTCACTTCCTGGCTGTGTGGTCATGGTCACGATTTCGTTATCAGCATCAACAAATTGAGTATTTACTCTGCACCTGGCACTGTTCTAGGCACAGGGGGTATAGGGTGATGTTAGAATAAGGTCTTTTTTATGGAATTTATATCCTAATGGGAAAAGCCAGAAAGTAAATCAAGTAAGATCATTTCCAATGGTAAAAGATACTGAAAGACAAAAAGCAGGGAGGCGAGACAGAAAGTGGGTGAGGGGTGCTTTTAGATGCATGGTAGGTAGCCAGAAGTGGCTCAGTGGTAAAGAATCCGCCTGCCAAGCAGGAGACATGGATTCCATCCCTGGGTCAGGGAGGAAATGGCTACCCACTCTGGTATTCTTGTCTGTCAAATTCCATGAACAGAAGAGCCTGGGGGGCTACAGTCCATGGGGTTGCAAAGAGTCAGACATGCCTTAGTGATTAAACAGCAACAGCAGCAGTCAAAGAGGGCTTTGCAGAGCTGGTGAGTTTTGATCTGAGACCTGAGTAAGAAGGTGGCGCTGGCTAAGTGAAAATAGGGCACCAGGTGCTCCAGGCTGAGGAAGCTGCAGGAATGACTGTGTTGAGGAAGCAATGTTGATCTGGTGAGGAAGGGAAAGCTGTCAACGTGGCTCCAGTGCAGTGAGGAAAGGAAGGCATGACATGAGGTGAAGTTAGGAAGAACTTGACAGTTTTGAGCAAGGGAGTGGTGTACCTCCAGTGACAGAAGATCACTGGCCACTGTGCACAGCAGCAAGAGAAGAACCAGGTAACCTAGTTTGGAAGCTCTTGGCTGTGAAGATTAAATGATATCGTGTAAGTGAAGTGTCTAGCATTGCCCTGAGCACATAGCAGTTCTCTGATAAATAATTCAACCTCTCCTCTTATCATTTTCTTGGATCTTGTGATTCCTTTCTTCCCTACAGAGGCTAAGCATTCACTTTAAGGTTAACTTCACTTGACCTCTCTTAGACAAATTGAGCCAGATCAGGGTATAGCACCCCTGTTGCTTTCAGGCTGGTATATATTGTTCAGTCGCTAGGTTGTGTCTGATTCTTTGCAACCCCATGGACTGCAGCACGCCAGGCTCCTTTGTCTTCCACTGTCTCCTGGAGTTTGCTCAAATTCAAGCATTTGAGTATTGGTGATACTATCTAACCATCTCATTCTCTGTCAACCCCTTCTCCTTTTGTCTTCGATCTTTCCCAGCATTGGGGTCTTTTCCAGTGAGTTGGCTCTTCAAATCAGGTGGCCAAAGTAATGGAGCTTCAGCATCAGTCCTTCTGCTTAATATTCAGGGTTGATTTCCTTAAGAATTGACTGGTTTGATCTCCTTGCAGTTCAAGGAACTCAAAAGTCTTCTCCAGCACCACAACTCAAAAGCATCAGTTCTTTGGTACTCAGCCTTTTTTGTGACCCAGCTCTCACAAATGTACATGACTATTAGAAAAACCGTAGCTTTGACTATACAGTAACTTTGCTGGCAAAGTGATATCTCTGCTTTTTCATTCTCTTTCTAGGTTTGTCATAGCCTTCCTTCCAAGGAGCAAGGGTCTTTTAATTTCATGGCTGCAGTCACTGTCTGCAGTGATTTTGGAGGCCAAAAAAATAAAATTTGTCTGTCTGGTATTTGAGGAAATTATAAGTTGAGTAGACTGCATAAGCATTCCTTCATATCTACAGTCCACTACCACCCGCTGCTACTACTGCCTGACGCACTTTTGGGTGTTAATGGATGCTACCTGGAGAAAGGAGTTGTGTGGTCAAAGCAGTTGAGAAACATCGGGCTACATAGCCTTCTTTACAGCAGTCCTCAGAACCTTGACTGTGGACTATGTAGCCCCAGACAGGAGACTTGATGTCCTATTTCCCGAACTTACCTGATTTCCAAGGGCTAAAATTCCACTGAACAGACTTTGGAAAACACTTTCAAACTGATTGGGCAACTAAATGTTTTGGGATCTGATGATCTGATTGATGGGTTGAGTCAGAGTCCTTAGGCACAAATCATAGAGAACATCTCTTGCTAAATTAAGCCAAAAGGGATTCAGTGGAAAGCCGTGTAGACTCAGAGAGCTGACAGGGCCAGATGGAAAGCTGGATGTGGGAGTCAGGAGGCCGAGGAGCGCAGCAGGCAAAAGAGCTGGAATCACAGTGGTGGGCAGTCTGGCCAGGCCCCCCCAGGAAGGATCACAGCTCTAGCCTTGCTCAGCCTCTGTGTTCTTCTACCTGAAGTTTGGATTCTAGGAAGGGGTGGACCTTGCTTTCCAGTCATCAATGTTTAAAAAACAAATAACTTGAATGGCTACAAACAATCATTTAGTGTAGTTTACCAAGACTCTATTATTAGAAACTTTGGTTATTTCCACTTTTTTCTAAATAATGCTGTGATGAACACCATGCATAACATTTTTGTTTTCATTCTTTAGAAAGAACTTTTGGATTCTTCCCAGATATGAAATAATTGGGTCAAAGAACATAAATATTTTAATGTTCATGTGATGTCTGTTGTCAACTTTCTTTCCAAAAATGTACCATTTTAGATTTTCTATAATGTTGGTCAGTGGATATTTCACCACGTCTTTGCCAGCACTGGGAATTTGTGACATACTATTAAAAAAATAATTCAAATTGGAAGAAATTACTTGCCCCCAGCTGGGAGATTTCTGGAATCTATAAAACAGGGTGATTTTGGCAAGCTGCATAGATGAGCGAGGTAACTGGTCCAGTCATCTGAAAAAGTGTGTAGGTCTAAAGCAATTCCACTTGCAGGAGCCATACTGAGCTGCAGCCATATTACTAGAGCTGCACTAATTTTCTCTGACATCTGAGGCAAAAGGCCAAAGATGCCCGATATGAATCTCTTGTAACTCAATTTTTTAAAAAATCACTATTTTACATTATTTTTAGAAGACAGAAATTATATAATAATAACTTAAGTGTAAGTCTTTGGCGTCAGCTGCTTTCAATCTTTTGTTCAGTTTTGGCAAGTGAGTTTTCCACGTGTGTATGTGTCTGGGTAGAGTTGTTATAGAAGAGAGATCAGGGGAGATAGAAAGGAAGAAATCTTTGGTAGGTACACGAGAAAAATCAAGCCAAGCAATGCTGTGTGTCCTATTTTCCAGACCAGGGGCCACTTAGGCAGGTTTCCATTTTTCTATTATATCCTGGAGTGTGTTAGGAGGAAATTTCCCTTTCTCCCAGATGACTTGTGAAAAACTGCAAGACCCTCCTGCACTGTTGTTCAGCAGCTAAGTCGTGTCCGACTATTTTTGACCACACAGACTGCAGCACACCAGGCTTCCCTGTCTTCCACTGTCTCCAGGAATTTGCTCAAACTCGTGTCCATTGAGTCAGTGATGTCATCCAACCATCTCATCCTCTGCCACCCTCTTCTCCTCTTGCCCTCAATCTTTCCCTACATCAAGATCTTTTCCAGTGAGTTGGCTTTTAGAATCAGGTGGCCAAAGTATTGGAGCTTGATCTTTAGTATCACTCCTTCCAATGAATATTCAGGACTGATTTCCTTTGGGATGGACTGGTTGGGTCTCCTTACAGTCCTAGGGACTCTCAAGAGTCTTCTACAGCACCACAGTTCAAAAGTATCAATTTTCCAGTGCTCAGCCTTCTTTATGGTCCAACTCTCACATTCGTACCTGACTGAAAGTGAAAGTAAAGTCACTCAGTCTCCATCCATGGGATTTTTCAGGCAAGAGTACTGGAATGGGTTGCCATTTCCTTCTCCAGGGGATCTTCCTGACCCAGGAATTGAACCCAGGTCTCCCACTTTACAGGCAGACTCTTTACCACCTGAGCCACACTTGTACATGACTACTAGAATAAAAAATTGAACTTTAAGGTTCTTATCTTCCTAATCTTGTGTTTGATTAATCTAAAGAGAAGCAATATTGAACATCAAGCATGGTAGGTAGCAAGGTGGAAGGGTGAACCATACCTCTGAAGCTTCCTACCCTGGTTGCCATTAGCGATAACACATCCCCAGCTTCTGGGCCAGGGAGGAGCCAGTGCTTGTGATGTGGCTTTGTCTCTTTACAGTGAACTCTGCTTTAGCCTCTACCCTCATTACCAAAGGTCCAGAAGAAGTCCTCACATCTCCTGTAATCAGGAGAAAACCACACAGGCCCCTCTCTCTTTCTCTCTTCACAGCTTTTCACAACCAATTTGACCATTATTATCATTATTATTTTGATTAAAATTTTTTATTTTTGCTTGCATTGAGTCTTCATAGCTGCATGCCGTCTTCCTCTGGTTGCACAAACGAGGGCTACTCTTCATTGTAGTGCACGGGCTTCTTACTGCGTTGGCTTTCCTCTTATTGCAGAGCACAGGCTGTAGGACTCGGGCTCCAGTAGCTATAGGCTGTGGGCTCAGTAGCATGGCTCCCAGGCTCTAGAGTGCCCGCTCAGTAGTTCTGGTGCAGGGGCTTAGTTGCCCCAAGGCATGGGGGATCTTCCAGGATCAGGGATAGAATCTGTGTCCCCTGAATTGGTTTCTTACCCACTGTACCACCAGGGAAATCCTTGACCATTATTATTATTATTCTTTTCATCCACCAAGACTGAATTTACACAACTCTTTAGCTCAGCTTATGTTCAGTTACCATGAAGTCTCCCAGATTCCCGTGTTGCCCTTTACCTCCAACCTGCTAATTCATCTCATGATGAATATTCCCTGTTCTGTTGAGGATTCTCAGGCCAACAGAGACAAAATCCTCTATGTCTTGTTGCCTTTTGGTTTTCATTCAGAAAAGATGTTGCAGACACAGGAAATGTTGCTACTGTTAGACTGTAAATGCAGGAAGACAACTGGGGACGTTCTGAAATATGAGTTCCTGTGCAAAATGTGGCTCAAAAGTCCCTCTCTTTTTTCATGAAGACACAGAGATCCTTGTGGATCAGGTAGCTTCTTGAGATGATTACAAAGTGCTGGAAAGTCTTAGACAACTCCTGGGGTGCCTTCTGACCACATGCATTTGAACCGGGTCAACTTATCCTGCTGCCTAAGAGGGGAAGACATTGAGGAGCGAGGGCATTTACATTCAAGAGGCTGCCTATTATTCTGAAAAGGATCCTGGACCAGAGTCAGGCATCTTGGGTTCTCCCATGAACTGGCTGTGTGAGCTTAGGCAAGAAATGTCCTGTCAAACCACTGTTTCCCAAACACCAGTCCATAGACTTGCCCATCAGAATCACTGGGGAGCTCTCAGAATTCAGATTCCAGGTCCCAGCACTGAGACACTGGTTCAGCAGGTTTGAGGTCTTTACTTTTAATGTGGAAAATTAAAATATACACAGAAGTCAAGAAAATAGTATAGTGAATCCCCTCGACTACATCACTTGATATCAACAATTATCATTTCACAGCCTCTTTAATCTGTATAAATCCCAGACGTCATTTCAATCATACATATTTTAGTATGTTTTTCTAAAAGATACAGACTTTAAAATACCCACAATGCATTATACACCAGAAAAAAATAAACAGTTATCCCTTAATATCATAAAAAATCCTGTCAGTGTTCACAAATCCATAATTGTCTTATTTTTAAAAAAATTTCCCTCCTGTTTGTTTGAATTGAAATCCAAGAAAATGTCCTGTATTATGACTGGCTATTGATTGCTTGTTGTTATTTAGTCACTAAGTGTCTGACTCTTGGTGACCCCATGGAGTGTAGCCTGTCAGGCTCCTCTGTCCATGGGATTTCCCGGGCAAGAATACTGGAGTGGTCTGCCATTTTCCTTCTCCAGGAGATCTTCTTGACCCAGGGATCGAACCCACATTTCCTGCATTGGCAGGTGGATCCTTTACCACTGAGCTACCTGGGAAGTCAATGTAACTCTTAAGTAACTTTTCATCCATTGGTGTCATTTTTTTTTAATTTTTTCCCCCCACTTTAAAGCTTTTGTCAAAGAAGCTAGGTGTGTGTCCTAAAGGTTTTCCCATAGTTTGGATTCTGCTGATTGCACCTCTTCCTTCCACCATGTTTATTTTCGGTGAAGCAATAATTTGATCTAGAGGTTTGCTTTGATGTAAGTTCAAAAGTTTTGGCAATTGATGGGAGGGAGTTAGGGGAGAATGGATACATGTAAATGTATGGCTGAGTCCCTTCACTGTTCACCTGAAACCATCACATCATTGTTAATCAGCTACACCTCAATCGAAAATGAAAAGTTTAAATTTAAAAAGAAAGTTTTGGCAAGGAAACTTCATGAGGTGGTGTGGACTTTCATTAGGGTCTGCTTGTGTCTATTTTTGTGGCATTAGCAGCTGTTGATGGTCATTGCCTGTGTCCATTAATTCGTTATAGTAGTATATGGTCATCCACTCCAGTGTTCTTGTCTGGAGAATCCCAGGGACGGGGGAGCCTGGTGGGCTGCCGTCTATTGGGTCGCACAGAGTCGGACACGACTGAAGTGACTTAGCAGCAGCAGCAGCAGCATATGGTAACGTCCTACGTTTGCCATTCCTTTTTCATTTGTTAGCTGGGATGATGCAAAAAACTTCTCCTCATCTATTATTTGCTTAGTCTACAGTTCAGATAGGAAAGGCAGCCTAAGTGCTGGATTCTTTCCCTTTATTTTCCAGTTTTTAAAATCTTTTTTTTTTCTTTTCTGGTGTTGCTACATAGCATGCAGGATCTTAGTTCCCTGACCAGGGGTCAAACCCATGCCCCATACATTGGGAGCATGGAGTCTTAACCACTGGACCTTCAAGAAAGTTCCTCAAAATCTTTTTTGATGCATTACATCCTTCAAAGTGACCATTAAAGTTTTATGATTATTATTAACATTATAACCTCATAGATTTAAGATATTTGATGTGCTTTAACCCTGAGACTTTTTGACACAAAACATTGGTTTTTTTCATAGCTTCCTTATTTTCTGAAATGACAAAATCTCCAGACTCATCTTATACATTTTTTTACCTTCAGACCTAAAATAGCCTTTTCTCAAGCTTTCTCTACAATATGGAACTCATATTATTAAGAGGCTCCTCAGGTAATTTGGTTATGAAGCCAAGTTTGGAAACCACTGGATTGGAAATGAGGTTCATTCCAACTCCAAAATGCTATTTTTTTCCTCTNCCTTTTCTCAAGCTTTCTCTACAATATGGAACTCATATTATTAAGAGGCTCCTCAGGTAATTTGGTTATGAAGCCAAGTTTGGAAACCACTGGATTGGAAATGAGGTTCATTCCAACTCCAAAATGCTATTTTTTTCCTCTTGCCAATTAAAATACCAAAAATATATTTGAAATTATTTTAAAATGTTTATAAGAAATAAAAATATCTCCATGTCTGATATTCTCTTTCTTTGCTCACTGCACTTGAAATTGGTGCAACTTTTAAAAATGCAGTTTGACTACACCCTGAATATTTTCATACTCTTTGACCCAGAAATCCTGCTTTTAGAAATCTGGTTTAAGGAAATAAAAAAATGGAAACGACAGGGCCTGGGGAAAGGGGGCGCTCAGCATAAGTCACAGCCTAGAGTTGGGGCAGGGACACCACCAGGAAGTGATGGGGGAGGGGACACAAACCCCGGGCTGAGAAGAGTCAGTGGGGAGACAGTGGATGCGATGGTGCCTCCCCTTCATCCTACCTGAGCTTTGTCCATCGTGCTCACAAACAGTCCAGCTACAGGCGTGGGCTTGGGATCCTTCGAAACTTCTAGTCTCCTTGGTGGACCCTCAGGTGTTTCATCACTGGGAGGAATGCAGTTCAGCTTTCACATGAAGGACTTCACTGAATGGGGCTTGATGGAAGGGATGACTGTCCAGCCTTGCAGGCTAAAGAACTGGCTTCCCAGTAACCACGGAGGTCAATGAAAATATGTCTAAAGTTTGCCCTTTCAATTATTTAGACTCAGAACAAGCGCCTTTGGGTTGTATTATTTATCGGGATGTGAAGCAAATTTGGAAAACTCAGCAGTGGCCACAGGACTGGAAAAGGTCAGGTTTCATTCCAATTCCAAAGANGGAGAAGGGGATGACAGAGGATAAGATGGCTGGATGGCATCACGGACTTGATGGATGTGAGTCTGAGTGAACTCTGGGAGTTGGTGATGGACAGGGAGGCCTGGAGTGCTGCGATTCATGGGGTTGCAAAGAGTCGGACACGACTGAGCGACTGAACTGAACTGAACTGGCATGTGACTAGAGGAATGTGATTTCTACTCTTCCCTTCCAGGCCTGGCCCATAAAATCTCCCTTGTAGCCCTCTACACTCTCTGTCTCTGTGCTGAGAACACAAAGGAAGGAAGGGCTAGAAGATGGAGGAACCTGGGGCCCAGGATGGCCAAGGAGAAAGCCATCCACCACAGAGGAACATCCACATTAGACCTTGTTGAGCGAAAGATAAACCTCTGCTACTGAGATGTGGGAGTTTGTTGTTAGCATTACTTACCCTATTACCTTTTCATACTGTTCATGGGGTTTTCAAGGCAAGAATATTGAAGTGGTTTGCCCTTCCCTTCTCCAGTGGACCACGTTTTGTCAGAACTCTCCACCATGACCTGTCTGTCTTGGGTGGCCCTACACAGCGTGGTTCATAGTTTCATTGAATTAGACAAGGCTGTGGTCCATGTGATCAGATTGGTTAAATTTCTGTGATTGTGGTTTTCATTCTGTCTGGATGTGAGGCTCATGGAAGCTTCCTCATGGGAGAGACTGACTGAGGGGGAAACTGGGTCTTGTTCTGATGGGAGGGGCCATGCTCAGTACAGTTCAGTTCAGTTCAGTTCAGTTGCTCAGTCGTGTCCAACTCTTTGCAACCCCATGAATCGCAGCACGCCAGGCCTCCCTGTCCATCACCAACTCCCGGAGTTCACCCAAACTCACGTCCATCGAGTTGGTGATGCCATCCAGCCATCTCATCCTCTGTCGTCCCCTTTTCCTCCCACCTTCTCTCTTTCCCAGCATCAGGTCTTTCCCAATGAGTCAGTTCTTTGCATCAGGCAGCCAAAGTATTTAAGTTTCAGCTTCAGCATCAGTTCTTCCAATGAATATTCAGGACTGATCTCCTTTAGGGTGGACTAGTTGGATCTCCTTGCAGTCCAAGGAACTTTCAAGAATCTTCTCCAACACCACAGTTCAAAAGCATCAATTCTTTGGTGCTCAGCTTTCTTTACAGTCCAAGTCACACATCCATACATGACTACTGGAAAAACCATAGCTTTGGCTAGGCAGACCTTTGTTGGTAAAGTGAAATTTCAGTTTTTAATATGCTGTCTAGGTTGCTCATAACTTTTCTTCCAAGGAGCAAGCGTCTTTTAATTTCATGGCTGGAGTCACCATCTGCAGTGATTTTGGAGAGACACTTTATAATTTGCCCAGGTATTTAAGTTTTCCTCTAGAAATATATCAATACCCCTTTTTTGAGGGTAGAATGTGGAGTCAAGGAGGTGGGATATGGTATGGAAGGAGGGTGGGTTCTTGTGTAGAGACTTGAGATGGAGGGATGAGCAGAGAAAGAATTAGGACTCACTGACCAGCTGGCTGTGTGGAGGCCTGAAGAACAAGCCCGGAGAAGAAGTGCGCATGCTTGGCTTAATGCTCTATAGTCACTGAGACTGAAACCCCCTGAATAAGGGGCCCCCGTTTTAATTTTGCATTGGGCTCCACTGGGGCTTCTCTGGTGGCTCAGATAGTAAAGAATCTGCCTGCAGGGCAGGAGCCTGGGGTTTGATCCCTGGGTTGGGAAGATCCCCTGGAGAAGGGAGTGGCTATCTGTTCCAGTATGCTTGCCTGCGAAATCCCATGGACAGAGGAGCCTGGCAGGCTCCGTCCATGGAGTCTCAAAGAATTGGACACGACTGAGCAACTAACATACACCCTGGGCCCCATGCATTATGTGGCTGGTCCTGGCAGAGGGGAAAACAGGGGCAGAGCCAGTGAACACTTATTCTTGTGGGGTTGGGGTTGCTGCATGGACATCCCTGGCCCTGAGGTCAAAGTGAATAGGACTAGGGCCTGTCTGGGGATGACTGGACTCCTGAAGTGGGGGCTCGCAGTGGACAGTGGGGAGCCTAGGAGCAGCTGGACTGAGATGCCTCTCAGAGTGTGTATTCATTGCCCCCTTCAATTCAGTTCAGTTCAGTTCAGTTCAGTCGCGTAGTCGTGTCCGACTCTTTGTGACCGCATGAATCACAGCACACCAGGCCTCCCTGTCCATCACCAACTTCTGGAGTTCACCCAAACTCATGTCCATCCAGTCGGTGATGCCATCCAGCCATCTCATCCTCTGTTGTCTCCTTTTCCTCCTGCCAACAATCCCTCCCAGCATCAGAGTCTTTTCCAATGAGTCAACTCTTCACATGAGGTGGCCAAAGTACTCGAGTTTCAGCTTTAGCATCATTCCTTCCAAAGAGATCCCAGGGCTGATCTCCTTCAGAATGGACTGGTTGGATCTCCTTGCAGTCCAAGGGACTCTCAAGGGTCTTCTCCAACACCACAGGTCAAAAGCATCAATTCTCCGGTACTTAGCCTTCTTCACAGTCCAACTCTCACATCCATACATGACCACTGGAAAAACCATAGCCTTGACTAGACGGACCTTTATTGGCCCCCTTAGAGTGTCCTAAAACAGTGAGCCATCTTGGAACCCCATTGGTTCTAGAGTATGGTTCCCAGACCAGCAGAGGCAGCATCCTTGGCGATTGGTTAAAAATACAAACTCTCAGGCCCCACCCCAGACTAACAGAACCGGAAACTCTGCTGGGGCCCAGCAATCTGTGCTCCCACCAGCCATCCCGGGTGTTCTGATGGGTGCTCAAGTATGAAAACCCCCATCTAGACCAATTCTGATCCTCAGGACGCCTCTCAGAGCTGGTTTCCAGAACAACAAAAACCTTTGGGCCTCTGAAAGGGTGAAGTGACCCCCAAGGAGAGAAGACTCAGGAGCCTGACTTTTTTCTCGCCCAGGCTAAGGTTTCTCCCTCTTACTTCAGCCTAAAGGAAAATCTTTGCACCATTAGAATTCTCCTGGGGGTATTAACATGTTTTTTTCTCCCTCTCCATCGTGAACATAATCTATTGGGCTAATAAAATGCTAGGCAGACTTCATTTCTGTGGTCCCCTGGTGGATCCAAAATATAATAAGTCTTCCTCGCATAGGGGGATAGAGGAAAGCTTAGCAGAGGTGAATATACTAAAAGACTTATTAATGATGGGAGTTCTGCTTTGGAGAAGCTAAAAAACACGGCGTTAGCTAATAGCTTTGTGATCATATTTTAGACTCCTGGAAGTTACACATATCGAAGGTAAATATCTTTTGTCAGGAAAAGAACCTCTTGGGATGCACAGAATATGAGAATATTAGAATTGGAAAGGGCAGCTAGAGATGGTAATAAAGTTGTGTCTCATCTAGGAATAATGTTGGAAAATGCTAACACAAATGGTTTAAACTCTCTGAAGAGTCAGGACGGACCATATAGGATGGAAATTACAGGGATGTTTTGGGCCTAGTGTTGAATCCAAGTGGTCAGCAAGGCCCCCTCTACACCCCCACGGGCAAGGGAGAGCTGAAGAGCTTTGAACTTGTAGTGGCTGAAGCTCAGGCTGCACACATCTGGAATGTACGCAAGGGAAGTACCCATCTTTCACTGTGCCTGAGTGAGGGGCACTACCACCTGAGAGCAACCTGGGGTGCCCAGTATCCCCTACTCTGGGAACCAGAGCACCCCAGGCCCCTTGCACAGGCCTGAGGCTGACCTGGGGGCACCATGTTTGGCTGGTGACTTCAGAACTGCAGGGAGAGATGGGAACTGGACTTCCTCACCACGCTGTCTTCCTTTCGCCTAATCCTACGCATGCCTGTGAATCTGTCTGTCTGCCAGACACTCCTTCCAAGAGTGTGAGCCAGTGGCAAAGAATCCACCTGCCAATGCGGGGGACACGGGTTTGATTACCGGTCCAGGAAGATCCCACATGCCGCGGGGCAACTAAGCGGGTGAGCCACAACTACTGAGCCTGTGCTCGACAGCCCGGAAGCCACAGCCGTGGAAGCTGTGAGCTGCCACTTCTGAAGCCCGTGCACCCTACAGCCTGTGCCCTGCAACAGGAGAAGCCGCCTCAGCGAGAAGAGTAAGGAACCTCTGCTCTTTGTAACTAAAGAAAAGCCCTCCCAAAGCAATGAAGACCTGGCACAGCCAAAAATAAATAGACAAATAAATAACATTATTAAAAAACCAACAGACTATGCTAAATAAAGTGTGGAGGGATGAACAGCCCGGGGGTCCTCTCGCTGCCCCACCTAGGGCCCAGTCCTTTACAGACAGCAGCAGTTCTGCAGGTCCCCCTTCTGGAGGCCCAGACCTTGACAATCTTCTGGTAGCACCTTCTCCTAAAAAGAATCTCTGGGTTTGCCTCTGGCCAGGTGCCGCAGCCACAGGTGTGCCTCTTGATGATGAACAGAGGGCAGACTGGTGACAGACTGATGCACAGAATTGCCCTCAGGCTGCAGATGTGAAAAGAAGATGAGGTCAGAGCATCGTAACTCAGGGAAAAGGCTCAGTGGAATGGAGTTGACTTTCCAAGTCACTGACGCCAGCAGAAAATGTTACCTCCATTTCCCAACAGCTTGTTCTGGTCTGATGCCTCGTACTCCCTGGGGCTCCCTTCTCCCTGTGAGGTCACTTAGGGCCCTCTCTTGTTCCTCATCAACAACATATTTGCAGTGAGAGGGGACACGATGCCCTTGGGTGGATTGCAAATGAAAGCATATGATATTCTCTAAAGGTTATGGATACCTCGACCTTATGGGCTTTAAAAGAACATCTTAATGAAGGAATAGTCTCCAGATGATCATTTCCTTTTTAATTTTCCTGGTAAGTGACCTTTGCTTTTAAGAATGGGCTTCTGATGTGAAGGGTTTCCTCACATGCGCTGCTTTCTCTTTTCCTTCTGGGCTCATTCTTTGTGACTTGATTACCATGTCCCCAGCCTCTACCATGGATGTGACAATTGGAGGTTACAGCTGGTGAGAGGAAAAAAGGCTCCAGCAGATGAATTCTTAAGAGACTGAGGTTCCATATGTATCTCAGCCGCTTAAAAAAGATACAGAGAAGAGAAACAGAGAGATGCTCTGACACACGGGTAGAGTTATGGCTGTGTGGGATGCTTTTCAAAGTCTTAGATGGCATCATTGGGTCTGTGAAAAAACTTTTTTTTTTTTCTCTTAGGTGGCTCCATAAATTCTGAGGTGGCAGTGCAGGCTGGATTTCCACTTACGGTCTGAAGAAACTAGTGCAGCATTTCTGCACCGAGCCTTTTGCTTTCTTCTGGCTTTGAAATTTGCATTCCTTTTATTTTAGTATTTTAAAAATTAATATATTTATTTTTGGTTGCCCTGGGTCATCATCACTGCGCGGTCTTTCTGCAGCTGTGTGCGCAGGCTTCTCACTGTGGTAGCTTCTCTTATTTCAGAGCACAGACTCTAGGTGTGTCGGCTTCAGAAGTTGTGGACTACAGGCTTAAGTTGCTCCTTGGCAAGTGAGATCCTCCTGGACCAGGGATTGAACCTGTGTCCCTCCACTGAACTGGCAGGCAAATTCTTATCCACTGTACCACCAGGGAATTCCTCCATTTCTTTTAATACGATGTGCTGGTTCAAAAAACACATGTGTGTTTTGTCCATGTTACTTAATTCCAAAAATGTTTGCATTTTTAAAGTTATTCTTTTCACAAATTTAGTGTAACAAGCTGGTGTGAGTAGCTCCAAGTTTTAGGTGGGAAGCGGAGGCACATTTGAAGTCTGGCATCTCGTATGAGCATAGTATTCTCGCATTCCTGATTCAAAATGAACAGCTCAGGTTTTTTTTTTATTTTAATTTTTTATTGAAATAACATTTGTTTATAATGTTATGTAAGTTTCATGTGTATAACTTTATATTTCTATTTCATTATACCCTACAGCATACTCACTGCCAGAAATTTAGCTTCCATCCACGATTATACAGTCAATCCCCTTTATCCATTTTACTCTCTTCCCACTGTTCCCTCCTCTCTGGAAACCATTGCTCTGTTCTCTGTATCTACATATTTGTTTTGTTTGGTTTGATTTCTTCACTTATTTGGTTTGTTTTTAAGATCCCACATATGAGTGAAGTCGTACAATATTTGTCTTTCTCCTTCCGACTTATTTCACTTAGCATAGCACTTTCAAAGTCCATCCATATGTTGCAGATGGTAAGGTTTCGTGTTTTTTTACGGCCAAGTAGTATTCCATTGTATATATGCACCACGTCCTCTTTCTCCATTCATCTGTTAATGGGCACTTAGGTTGTTTCCACATCTTGGCTATTGTTAATAACGCTGTGATGAATGTTGGAGTGCATATATAATTTAAAAAAATTTTTTGGCTGCATTGGGTCTTTATTGATTGTGATGGCTTTCTCTAGTTGTGTCATTTGGGGGCTACTCTTCACTGTGGTGCTCAGGCTTCTCTTTGTGGTGGCTTCTCTCATTGCAGAGCATGGGCTCTCGGTGAGCAGGTTTCAATCGTTGCAGCTTGAGAGCTCTAGAATGCAGGCTCAGTAGTTGGGGCACACAGGCCTAGTTGCACCAAGGCACGTGGAATCATCCTGGACCAGGGATTGAACTCATGTCTCCTGAATTGGCAGGCAGATTCCTAACCACTGGCCCACCAGGGAAGTCCTATCATTTTGGATTAGTGCTTTTGTGTTCTTCAGACAAATACCCAAAGTGGAATAGCTGGATCATATGGTAATTCTATTTTTTAAGTTTTTGAGGAACCACTATACTGTTCTCTAGTGGCTGCACCAATTTGCTTTCCTACCAACAGTGTAGGGAAGGTTCCCTTTTCTCTACAACTTTGTCAAATAAGCCAAGGTTTTTAGCTGAAGGCAACAGAAACCAACTAGTGCTGACTGGGGAGAAAAAGAGTTACTGGGAAACACCTAGAAACACCAGAAAGGCAGTGAGCCAGACTCAGAGAATGGGTGGGCAAAGAGGTGCTAAGGGCACAGTCCTCTTGTCAGGCTGGGTTGTCCTCTGTTCTGTGTCTGCAAGGCTACTTAGGGGAGCTGAGGTCACAGTGCTGGGCCCTCCATGCAGAGCCAAGGAGCAGGAATTTCAGCCCCCTTCTGGCTTCTCAATGGAATGGACTCATGTTGGGGAAGTTTCCAAATATGGGAAATGGATCTGGTTGCTGGCAAAGTGCCTCTTCATATCTTTTGCCCATTTCTTTAACGAGTTGATAATTCACCAAAAAATATCTTATTGAAAAGTCCTTCTTCAACATCTGTCTTTGGGAAATTTCTGGGAAACAAGAAAAAGTTTAAGAAGCTGAGAGCAAGCTTATCTCTAAACCACAGATTTATAATTAAATATACTTATTTTTCAGATTAAGTTATTTATGGCTAGCAGTTTATTATAGATGGTTATTTGGGAATGTTTGGTGTATAGCATTGATAAGAAGCCCTGGGATGTCCTGATCTCTCATTTTTCTAGCTGTTGGGCAAAGTCTCAGAGAACAAAAGAATAATTAAACAATTAGAGGACAAAAAACAATCTCATTTGCTGTGGTTTTTTTGATTTTTAGAAAAGATAATGTTCTCAAGCCATAAACTCAGAAAGCTAAGAAAGAGTTTATTTGGAGCCTCTTCTTTGGATCTCTTAGTTTTCTGTAATTGTAATAAAACACTTAACCTGGGGTGAATTGATCTACTGGAATTTCATACCACTTGTTTTCAACCGCACAGTCCATTCTTCCTACCATATCTACACATATTGAACATTCAGTACAACCTATCATTAAGGAGACGTAGAAACACCAAATTTCGAAGCATTTACCAATTAGGTGAAGTGCATCCATCCCCCAAGTGAACCCTGTGTTTAGCTACTACGGTTCTTGACACAGCAAGACTGCTGAACCTCTCTGCCTATCCGCCTACGGAGAAGTCAGGCAAGGGCCTCACCATGTGATTTATGGCTTGAGAATCTGATCAATATATTTCAGAGGCTTTTCTAAGGGTTACAACTTGGGATTTCCCTGCTTCCTGGTCCCACTTTTTCCCTCCCCCATTCCCTCCCCAGACTCTGAACACACCAGACAGCAACAGGGCAGTGATCTCTTCAGCGTCTTGTAAGAAAAGGAAAGGAGTTTTCCAGTCCTTAGTCTCAAAAGAGCTGTCCAGCCCCAGCCCAAGGCAAACAAAGGAAAGCTCGAAAAGCTCCCAGATCAAGAAACAAAATCCAAAGGTCCCCTAGGGGGACTTTAGGCATCTTGATGGAGTGGCATTTTGCTAGATTTAGACCAAGTCTAGGGTCCAATCTCAAGTAAGAGTTTTCATTTATTTCCATGATAGACTTTCTCATGGATATCATGTACACTTGTATCCAGGGACCCTGGGACCAATGCTGGGTGAAGAATTGATATCCATGCCCTCAAAGTCTGTGAGTTTTCAGGAACTTTCCTGGTGGTCCAGTGGTTTGGACTCTGTACTTCAATTGCAGAGGATACAAGTTCAATCCCTGGTTGGGGAACTAAGATCTTGCATGCTGTGTAGCGTGGCCAAAAAATGGAGGGAAAAAAAAGACTGTGAGTTTGCGGAACTGGTGTGTTGAAAGCGTAGGAGTCATGAGGACTCATAAGAAACCACTTGTTCTCTCATCCTCTCCCCTACAAGCCTCTCACTTCTCCCCATAGGAGGAAAGAGAGAAATATTTCCTCTTCTCTCTCATAAATTTTTTCTTCTCTCAGCTTCACCCCTTTAGTACCCTCCAGGTGGCACTGAGCTAAGGATTGCAAATTTTGAGCCCCTCTTTGGCAAGACTTGTACAAGGGGAGGGGGTTGCCGAGTACCAACTTGTGAAATTCAGGCAGTATTTGACACCTATCGATTTGTTCTTTTTAAAAACTTTATAAATTTCAGTTTTATTTGACATTTAAAGGAGCTATGTTGGGACGTCCCTGGTGGTTCAGTGGTTAGACTCTGTGCTTTTGCTGCAGGGGTTCAGGGTTTGAACTCTGGTCAGAGAACTAGGATCCCATATACTGTGCAGCCAAAATTTTTTTTTAATAAACAGGAGAGCTATATTTACAAACATTACAGTAATAAATAAGCCTTCCAGTTGCAGATGTGTCTGATGGTGTGAGTAAAGTCAGATGTTGTAAAGAACAATATTGCATATGAACCTGGCATGTTAGGTCCATGAATCAAGGTGAATTGGATGTGGTGAAACAGGAGATGGCAAGCAAGGACACCGACATTTTAGGAATCAGTGAACTAAAATGGACCAGAATGGATGAATTGAATTCAGATGACCATTTTATCTACTACTGTGGGCAAGAATCCCTTAGAAGAGATGATGTAGCCCACACAGTCAACAAACGAGTCCAAAATGCAGTCTTCGGATATGTTTATTGATGGACCAAATCAGTATAGGGTTAGTCGCTCAGTTGTGTCAGACTCTTTGCAACTGCAAGAGCTGTAGCCCACCAGGCACCTCTATCTAAGGAATTCTCCAGGCAAGAATACTGGAGTGGGTTGCCATTTCCTTCTCCAGGGAATCTTCCCAACCCAGGGATTGAATCCAGGGCTCCCACATTGCAGGCAGACTCTTTACTGACTGAGTCTCCAAAATGCAGACTTGGATGCAATCTCAAAAACAACCGAATGATCTCAATTCACTTCCAAGGCAAACCATTCACATCACAGTAATCCAAGCCTATGTCCCAAAGACTAATGCTGAAGAAGCTGAAGTTGAATTTTTCTATGAAGACCTACAAGACCTTCTAGAACTAACACTGAAAAAAAAAATGTTCTTTTCATCATAGGGCACTTAGGAATGCAAAAGTAGGATGTCAAGAGATACCTGGAGTAACAGGCAAGTTTGGCCTTGGAGTATAAAGTGAAGCAGGGCAAAGGCTAACAGAGTTTTGCCAAGAGAACGCACTGGTCATAGCAAATACCCTCTTTCAACAACATAAAAGATGACTCTATACATTGACATCACCAGTGTTCAACACTGAAATCAAATTGATTATATTCTTTGCAGCCAAATATGGAGAAGCTCTATACAGTCAACAAAAACAAGACTGGAAGCTGACTGTGGCTCAGATTATGAACTCTTTATTGCCAAATTCAGAGTTAAATTGAAGAAAGTAAAGAAAACCACTAGACCATGCAGGTATGACCTAAATCGAATCCCTTACAGTGGAAGTGACAGATAGATTATTCAAGGGATTAGATCTGATAGAGTGCCTGAAGAACTATGGATGGAGGTTCGTAACATTGTACAGGAGGCAGTAATCAAGACCATCTCCAAGAAAAAGAAATGCAGAACGGCAAAATGGTTGTCTGAGGAGGCCTTACAAATAGCTGAGAAAAGAAGAGAAATGAAAGGCAAAGGAGAAAAGGAAAGATAACTCATATGAATGCAGAGTTCCAAAGAACAGCAAGGAGAGATAAGAAAGCCTTCCTAAGTGAATAATGTAAAGAAATAGAGGAAAACAATAGAATAGGAAAGACTAGAGATCTCTTGAAGAAAATCAGAGCTACCAAGGGAACATTTCATGCAAAGATGGGCTCAATAAAGGACAGAAACAGTGTGGACCTAACAGAAGCAGAAGATATAAAGTAGAGGTGGCAAGAATACACAGAAGAACTGTAGAAAAAAGCTCTTAATGACTCAGATAATCACAGTGGTTGGTCACTTATCTCAAGCCAGACATTCTGGAGTGCAAAGTCAAGTGGGCCTTAGGAAGCATTACTGCGAACTACACTAGTGGAGGTGATGGAATTCATGCTGAGCTGTTTCAAATTCTAAAAGATGATGCTGTGAAAGTGCTGCATTCAATATGTCAGCAAATTTGGAAAACTCAGCAGTGGCCATAGAACTGGAAAAGGCCAGTTTTCATTCCAATCCCAAAGAAAGGCAATGCCAAAAAATGTTCAAACTACTGCATAATTTCACTCTTTTTACATGCTAGCAAGATAATGCTCAAAATTCTTCAAGCTAAGGTTTAATTGTATGTGACCTGAGAACTTCCAGATGTACAGCTGGATTTAGAAAAACCAGCGGAATCAGAGGTCAAATTGCCATCTGTTGGGTCATAGAGAAAGCTGGAGAATTTCAGAAAAACATCTACTTCTGCTTCATTGACTATGCTAAATAAGGCCTTTGACTGTGTGGATCACACCAAACTGTGGAAAATTCTTAAAGAGATGGGAATACCAGACCTTACCTGTCTCATGAGAAACTTGTATGCAGGTCAAGAAGCAATAATTAGAACCAGACATGGAACAATGGACTGGTTCAAAACTGGGAAAGGAATATGTCAAGGCTGTATATTGTCACTCACCCTGCTTATTTAACTTATTTGTAGAGTACTTCATGCGAAATGCCAGGCTAGATGAATCATAAGCTGGAATTAAGATTGCCAGGAGAAAGATTATATACCTCAGATATGCAGATGATACCACCCTAATGGCAGGAAATGAAGATGAACTAAAGAGCCTCTTGATGAAGGTGAGAGAGGAGAGTGAAAAAGTTGGCTTAAAACTCAGCATTCAAAAAACTAAGATCATGGCATCGGGTCCCATCACTTCATGGCAAATAGATGGGGGAAAATAGCAACAGTGACAGATTTTATTTTCTTGGGCTCAAAAATCATTTCGGATGGTGACTGCACCCATGAAATTAAAATATGATTACTCCTTGGAAGAAAAGATACGACAAACCTAAACAGCATATTAAAAAGCAAAGATTTCACTTTGCAAACAAAGGTCTGTCTAGTCAGAACTACGGTTTTTCCAGTAGTCATATATGGATGTGAGAGATGGACCATTAAGAAGGCTGAGTGCTGAAGAATCGATGCTTCCAGACTGTGGTTGGAGAAGACTCTTGAGAGTCCCTTAGACAGCAAGGAGATCAAACCAGTCAATCCTAAAGAAAATCAACCCTGAATATTCATTGGAAGGACTGATGCTGAAGCTGAAACTCCAATATTTTGGCCACCTGATGAGAAGAGCTGACTCTTTGGAAGAAGATTGGGAAAGATTGAAGGCAAAAGGAGGAGGAGGTGGCAGAAGATGCGATGTTTAGGTAGCATCACCGACTCAATGGACAAGAGTTTCAGCAACCCCAGGGAGATAGTGGACAGGAAAGCCTGGTGTGCTGCAGTTCATGGGGTTGCAAAGAGTAGGACACAACTTAGTGACTGAACAACAACAAATAAGCCTTTGGTATCTTAATGTGTACTGTGTTCTTCAACCCGTTAATTTGTTCTTGATCATATGGAACTTTGGGAAAAACTGAGACCAAGAGAAGCCCATCTTAACATTTTGTCACATGTGTGTATTGCTTTTGCATCTTCATCATCACCTCCCAGCTTGTTATATATCCTATTTATGTATCTTTACTTTTGAAGGATTCAAAAAGCAAGCAACATGGCATAGAAAGAAGTAGGTAGAGTTTAGGAGGGAGTGATGGAAAGAAGAAATACAAGTATGAATATATGAAAAAGGAGTGAGGCTAAACACCAACACAGTTCCCATCAGTGGACCAAAATTTGGCTCTGAGCTTTCCCATTAAATGAGGAGAAGCAGCTGGTCTTCAAATGTGAGACAGAAGGGATTTCTTTTGGGTCCAGGTGATCAGTAGATTGTGATGATGAAAGTACTTTTAATCTATTTAAATTGGATTTATTAAAAAAAAAACTGGACAATCGTAGTGTTGTTAATGTCCTCTCTGACCCAATCTTCCTCCTAAAAGACTCTAACATCAAACTAATTAACATAAAAATTCCCCCAAAGAACCAAGTCTGAGGAAAAGACACATAACTATTTCCATCTTTTGTGTAAAGTTGGTGAAATATTCTACCCATGAATATTTCTGCAGAGGTAATTTTAAGAGGGAAGCAAGAGTGGATGGTGGTTTTTTTGGATGGTGCAACGTCCATTTTATAATTGCAACAGCTAAGAGGTGTTGAAGAACACCTCAATTTTATAATTGAACAACAGCTAAGAGGTGAGCAACGGCCCCAGGTAGGACGAATGAATTCCCTCCCTGGAATTTGAATCACTTTTTGATTTGACTAGAGACAGAAAATGCTTGGGGCCATTCACTCCAGTGGGGGTGTGGTTGGGTGGGACTGGAACTCAGTTTCCTGAGCACCCTGTCCCTGACCAGACTGGCTCTGTTCTTTGGGGGTCTGGGACCTCCTTCTGCCTTCCTCTCTCCTGTGACACTGCCTTCCCCCTGCCCCCAACCACCCCTATATATAGCTTTCTGATAAAATCTCCTTTCATTGCTGATAGCAGACTCCATTCCTGTTTCTTGCATCCCAAGTATTGTGACACGGTTCTCAATGTGGCTTCAGAGTGTGATGGAGTCAGTGGGATGATCTGAGGTGGCACACAATCAACATTTACATTTTTCAGTTATGTCATTATTTTAATGTATATTGGGGAAATCTATATATAAACAGCACATCAAGCCCACAGTGTCATGGGTATTATTGCTTAGAACGAGGATACATTTATTTAAGTCAGAAAGTGAGTCAATTTTTAAAAGAAAGTGCGAAGTGATTGTACAGGTGTCTGTGGCTTTGGGAAAGGAAATCTCATGGGTGGGGGAGCGGTTTCTTATTTTTGCTGATATGAGTTGGAGAGAGATCCCTTTGTGCCATCGAGGAGGCAGGCTGGAGAGAGGAGAGGCTGGATGTGGTCAACACTGGAAAGAAGCTTTTAGGGAGACAACGCCAGGACCCTGCAGGAGAGGTGGGGCTGAACCCCTCTGAGACCCCCACATGATCCGCCATCTTCCTCTTCTTGGTGGGCAGGTGGAGAGGTTAGCTGACATGGGTGGGAGAAAGGGCGCTTCTGGACCCCTCCCTGGGCTTCTTGTCTCTCTTTCCTTCTTCCCGCTCCTCTTCCCTTCCTGTCTCATTCAGGGTCCCCTGACCCCCACCCCCAGCTCAGACCTCTCTGGCTTTGCTGGCCAAACAGCTCAGGGCAGCGGCTGTGGCAGGTCTGGGGGCTTCTCAGGCCGCCTTGCCCCCAAGAAGAGGATGGATAGGGAGGATCACCCCAATTCCGCAGCCTCTCAGCTCAGCCTCAGGTCATGGAGAGGGAATTCCTTTCATGATTGCTGACGTTTCTCCCATTTGCCAACCTCTGAGCTCAGGCTCCAAGGATACAGCGGGGATTCCGCCAGCATCTGCAGACTGGCCCCTTTCCGCTCCTCACCGCCCACCCTCCCACACTAAGCCTGAGGATTCAGGGGCTCTGCCAAGTCAGGGAAGGGGAGGGGAGGGGAGGGCGAGCATGCTGCAGTCCGCAGCTGGGACTCTGCTTCACCCGCACCTGCACCTAGCTGGCCGCTCGCCTTCCAGGGCAGCGTGGATGCAAACCCCGCACTGTTAGCACGGGCATCATTCTCTGTCTGGGTCAGCCGGCAAGTCACAGTGGCTCTATGTTAATTTCATCTTTAAGGACATGGTGAATCACTTTACCTCTAGTTCCTGAGCTGTAAAATTAGTGGGCTGTGCTCTCTGAGCTCTGTCCCAGTTATTTATGGCTGCTGACAAACCACCCCGCACCTTAGTGGCCTCCAAGGACCATTTCCAGTGCTGCGGGCTGACTGGGATGTGGTTTGCTGGTCTGGCGCATGCGCACCACTCACCCAGGGCATCATTCAGGGGCTGGGCTCAGCTGGGACACCTGTGACGCTGGCCCGTCTCTCCACGTGAGCTTTCATCCTGGAGTTCTTCTTGCAGTGCGGGTCACACGACTTCAGAGAGGAGGAGGCTGAAAAGTGCATGACCTCTTAAGGCCTAGGCTCAAAGTGGCACAAGCTGCATTCTCTTGGTCAAAGCAACAGAGAAGGTGAGCCCAGGCACAGAGTGGGGAGATGGAGGCCTAGATGGGGGTGTGAAAATGACACTGAAAAAAGATGTGGGCCCAAGGGATGTGAATCAGGGGACAGGGAGGGCACTGTTGTGACAGTCTACCTAAATCTTTAAAATCCCTTTTGGCACTAGCGATGATTCTCAAAACCAATTGCACTTAAAAATATTGGAGGAATAAAAGCATTGCTTTTATAGGAAGCATAGCTTACTCGGGAAGGCAATTGCCTGGTTCAAATCTCAACTCCCTTTCTTTCTTAGCTGTGTAACTTCAAGTAACTTACTTTACCTCTCTGTTTCTCAGTTTTCTCATCTAAAAGATGGGGACACTAATAATGACATCAACTTTTATGAAATCATATTCAATGGTTGCCCATTACCTGATGTAGATTTGTTTTATTTTGTCTAATTTTGCTTCTTTCATTCTTTCGTATAAAGTGTATGCATGGTAAATCTTTTGGCACTTGTTAGACTAGAAATATTTTATTTTACTCCAATATTTAACTCAATTTTCCAGGGCATAAAATTCTCCAAAAATTTTATTTTTCATTAGACTATGAAATATACTTCATGATTGTCTTTTAGAATCCAGTGTTGCTTAAAGAAGCCTGATTTTTTTCCTTTTTGGTAGTTTGATTTTTTTTTTTTTTCTGAAAGTTTTTAGAATTTTCTCTCTCTGTCTCTGGAGTGAGAAGTGTTGGTAAAGTGTCTCTAGGTTAGGGTCTTTTTCCTTAATCTTGTTTGGTGAGAGCTTTTGATATGAAAAGTCACATCTTTCTGTTCAGTGGATCTTTTATTATTGTTTCTGATTATTTCTTCTCTTCAGTAATGACCATACACTCCTACTGGAATTACTATCAGATACACGCCAGACTGCATGAATATTGTCCTTCTCTACTTTCCTGTCCTATTTTTTAAATTTCTTTTTCCTTTTATTCTGTATACTCTGAGAGATTTTGACTCTACCTCTAAAATCATCAACTTGTTCTTCAGTCTTTCCCACCATCCCTTCTGTTTTCTGTTTTTTTAATACTGGTGATCATAGATTTAATTAATCTCTCTTCTTTGGTTCTGACTGACCATTTCCCACAGCTCTCAATAGTGGATATGAGAGATATGAGTTGTCTCTGCCGAGGGGTGGCTTTGTGTTTCAGAAACAAGAGGCTGGTGCTTTCGTAAGTGGGTGGGGCTCTTTACCAACTGAGCCACCAGGGAAGCCTGGCCATCAGGAGGAGATCTGCATTCTGGGTGAGTGCTTCACTCTGGCCGGCTGGCCTTGGCTCTGTTTCAGTGGGCACTGCTCATAGCCCTGACTGTCTGCAACGCTTTCTCTGCCATCCAGTGGTTCACCTCGAGACAGCCCTTTGTCTCTGGCACAACTTCTCCAGGGCTCCCTTAGGCAGACCTGCATCCTGCACTCCTGTCTACTCTCTGGCACTGCCTGCTGCCCTGCTCTTTTTTCCTGCAGTCAAACCCTTTCCCAGGGATTCCACAAAATTTCTGTCCATCGATGCTGCCTTTGCTGGTAGCTGAGGAACGGATGGGCGGGACCATTGTCCTTAGTCCAACATTAGGAGCCAAAAGGTTAGAAAGTTTTTATCTTGAGTTGTTCAAAATTCTGCTATTAAATGCCCCCTGCACTGAAACTTTTCCCAGGAAGAATCTATCAAGTTTATCTGTATGCTGAATTTCTAAGGTAGCTAATATGCCTTGCGTCTAAATGCCCAATTATCAGGAAGAAGATGCAGCCTCTGCACATTCTTTGGTTAATTAGATCTGCTATGAAATCATTCATTTGATGTCCACCTAATGAAGCTAATAAAAGCCTCCTCGGAAGCGGGCTATTCTTCGTACCTTAAATACTGTACCTTCGCTCAGAGACGCTTGCAGCCAGGCTAACAGACTCATTATCTTCCAAATTCTGATTCTATTTTCACACTCCGTTGATTTCATTAGATACAAAATAAAATCACTACCTATTAAAATTGCATTAGAGTCCTAACTTAAACTGACGAAAGCTTAGAAACTCAGAGCCCAGGCTGTTGTTCAGCCTCCAGTAGATGAAAAATTCCTGCCTTTTGCAGACTGAGTGGATTGGGCCTGGCTTGTACTTTATGGTCTGAATAGTCAGTGTTTCCCCAGGCTGGGTGGGGAGCCAGCAGTGCGGGCTGACAATGAAATTACTTGGTTTCTCATCAGTCAGTGCTTCAACCATATTTTAATAGTTTGGCAGTTATTTCCTGGTTTCCTTAATCAAATGAGGCAAATGTGAGGATGGGAAGAGAGAAGATTTTTACATGGCCAACATGGTGCCTTCAGAAAAGATTACCCATAGAGATATTTCCACTGTTGATGCTTTGGGGCCTCTCAGGTGGCTCAGTGGTAAGGAATCTGCCTGCCAACACAGGAGATGCAACAAACACAGGTTCGATCCCTGGGTCAGGAAGATCCCCTGGAGAAGGAAGTGGCGACTCACTCAAGTATTCTTGCTTGAGAAATCCCATGGACAGAGGAGCCTGGCAGGTACAATCTATGGGGTCACAAAGAGTTGCAGGCGTGGTGAAGCTGGTAGATTGGTTTTACTTCTACATCAATGTTACTTTCCCCAGAAATTTAAAAAACAAAAATTAACCAAAACCAGCCTGGGTTCTTACAAAAATTTTGGAAAGGAAGGTTAAACGGCCGCAACTTCCCAACGTGTAACCTGACTGTATCAGGAAGAGAGGTAGTGTGGCATCTGAATGAAGCTTGAAAGCATGCAGCTAGCTGGTGCTTGCACAGGGGAAAAGGTGTTGGCTGAGAAAAGAACACTGTCCCTGGCTCAAATTCGGGTGAGCATGTGACCTTCAGTCAGTTACTCTGTGGACTTTAGCTTCCTCATCTGTAAAACGGGGCTGTTGCACCATATTATACTATTACTCTCACCAGATGACTCAGTCTGTGCATATGTAGGTACGTGCACATATCCATGTGTCTGTGCATGTAATTTTTAAAAGCTGCGTTTGGACTTCCCCGGTGGTCCAGTGGTTAGGATTCTACACTTCCAATGCAGGGTGCATGGGTTCGATCCCTGGCTGGGGAACTAAGATCTCACATGCCATAGGATGGCCCCTTCCAAAAAAAGCTGCTTTCCCCAAAATTGCCCTTCCTCAAATTGAGGAACTGTTCTAACCCATCCTTTCTGCAGCTGCTAGGCAATGTCCCCTTTGGGCCTTACATGAGGAATGTTTTTCTGGTCACCTTGAAGACACTTTGCAGTACTGCCAGCCTCTAAATCAATGTTTGGGAGGATGGGTGGCTCCTGATCACAGGTATCGGAAGAGGGAAAACTCTGCCCCTCCCCTCCCTTCTTCCTACATTTCCTCCTCCTCATCTCCATCTGAACTCTCCCAGCTGATTACTAAAGTTGGGACTTAAAGGCAAAGACAAAAGAGACGACAGGACACTATCCTTGAGGTACTTGCTGAGATCCTAGCAGGTATACAGCAGCTCTCAGGGTGCCATGATGTCTGATGAAAACTGCTGTGCATTTGAGGAATATGATACGAAAACCACAAAGAAAAACTGACGACAAAGCCACTGTTGATAGACCACTTGTTAAACATGAGGCGCGGTGATCAAATACTTATATACATTGTCTTGACTCCTTATAACTCAGTGAACATTATCATCCCATCTTACAGGTGAGAACACAGAGACTCAAAGAAGTCAGGCAATTTTCCCCAGGCCTCAGAGTGCCCTAAGTGACTGGTCAAAGATTGGAGACAAGCAGAGCTCCTTGCCACCTGGCCAAGGAGGAATCACGGAGCAGACTGGTTTTCACACTGTGGGTTGTAAACAGTTTATGGGTCATGAAGAGTATTCAGAGGTTAAGGACAGTATTAAAAAGTAGAATAGACTAGAAAATATCAGAGTACCGCTTATGTTTTATGAGTGGTGTATTGTGCGCATGAGAGGCTGGGGGTGTGTGTGTGCACAGGGTTGTAGGTAAAATTGGTTTCCTACTGTGCCTTATGATAAAAAAAAAATGCATGTGAAGCTCTGGCTTGGAGATGTTAATGAATGAGATGGAGTGAAAAGGGCTCAGTATTGAGGAGTCTAGGTTTCTCCATCCAGAGATTGACCATTAATTGGTTTTGTCATTTCAAACACTCTCATTACAACTCTCTCTCTCCTTTTGTTATGGTTCTTTCTGCCTCTGACATTCTATGATCTTTTGAGAAGCACAGACAATTAACTTGTGTCCTAGCAGTTCAGAGCATGGCATGTCACTGGGCCCTGAGGAGCTGTATGTGTGCGTGTTTGGTTGCCTGAGCAGAGAGGAGGAGGAAGCTGGCTTCCCTGGGCAAGGGGACCAGTGGAGCCAGGGCCTGGAAGTGGACTCCAGGAGTACATGAGTGCAGGGATAAGAATCCAGTGCTAGAATGAGGAGCATGGGGGCAGGGAGCGAATGAAATCTGTGGAACAGAACAGATTGATAAAAGTGCATTTAATAGGACTTTCCTGGGCATCTAGTGGTTAAGACACTGTACTTCCACTGCAGGAGGCCTAGGTTTGACCCCTGGTTGGGGAGGTAAGATCCCATGTGCCACACGGCGAAAAAATAGAAGGGGAAAAAAAAAAAAAATGCATTTAATGCTGAGACTGCAAATTTCTCAGAAGCTAGGGAGGTACCATAAATGAATAAAGTATACCAGGTGGGGGCTCTGGTGAGCTGTCCATCACTACTCGGCCCCTCTGAGGGGACAACCGCCATTCGGCTGGGTCTGGAAGATTATCTTAGGAGAATACAGTCCAGGGTCTCTAGAGCTTTTGATTTTTCAACAGAAATCTGAATTTTTAAGTGAAATCTTCTGATTTGGAGATAGATAGTTGTATTAGTTATGGTAGGAAGGTAATGCTGGTGTAACAAACACATTTTGCAACATGGTAGATTTAAGAAGACGGACATTTATTTCTCTGAGATGAAGGCCCAGGCTGGTGGACTGGGAGGTTGGGGGCCAGCTGAGCTCCGTGCGATCATTCAGGGACCAAGGCTCCCCTCCCTCTTGTTCTGCCATCCCCTAGGGGATCGTCTTCAACTGCACAATCAAAGCTGAGTCACCAGCCTGTCTGTGGTCAGGCGGCTCTGCAGCTGCGGTGTTTCTGTCTCTGATCACTCTCATTTTCTGCCTTCCTCACTCCTTTCCTTCTCTTTCCCTCCCTCCCATCTTTTCTTCCTTCCTTCTTTTTTTTCTTGTCTACTTCCTTTTCTTCTCCTTTCTTTGCTATTATTGTACAAAATACACTACATGTAAGAAAGTCACATAAAATATACATTATAGTGAATACTGACACAGGTAAACACTTGTTTACCATCTAAGTTAAGAAATGTATTGGTCTTTTGTTTAGCCATGTAGCATGTGGGATGTCAATTGCCCAACCAAGGATTGAATCTGAGCCCCCTGCAGTGGATGGTTAGGGAACTCCCTAAGTTGAGAGATGTAATACCATGAGTTCCCTGAAAGCACTCTCACATGCTTCCTCAATCAACATTTGCTTTCTCCTCCACAGAGGTAACCACTGCTGATTTTTGTGGACAGCATATTCTTGATTAAAATGATATAATTTTGTCATATATATGTATATAATTTGTGTGTATATGTATATAATATATGTATAACTTTTCCTGGTCATGAATTTCATAAGAATGAGATAATACAGTGTGTCTTGTTTTTCACTGAACAATGTAAGATTCATATTTTTGCTTATATTCTAGTTCATTTCTTTTCATTTTATATTTATTGTTCGTATAATTTGTTGATCTATTTTGATTATTTGGATGTTATAAACAACACTGTTTGGAAGATTCTGGTTTATCTCCTGAAAAAATGCCCAGGTCCACAGATTCTCTTGCAAATATGCCCTTTGAGTAGAATTGCTGGGTCATAGGGATGAAATTTTTTCAGGTTGACTAGATAATGTCAAACTCTTTTTTTCCAAAATAGCAATAGTTTATGATTCCCACCAGCAGTGAATGAGAGTTCCCATCCTCACCAACAGTTGGCACTGGCAGATTTTTTATGTTTTTAACAATTTGGTGGTATGTAGTAATTCACATTGTGGTCTTTAATCACATCTCCTTGATTACTAATAAGATTGAACATCTTTTTGTGTACATAGGCAATTTCAGTTTATTCCTTTGTGAAGAGCCTATTCAAATCTTTTGCAGTTTTTTTTTCTATTAGGTTACCTGCCTTTTTCTTACCAAGCTGTGGGAGTTCTTTGTGTAACATGGAATGAAGTCCTTTGAAACTTACATGTATTGCAGTACCTTCTCTCACTCCATGACTTGTATTTTCATTTCCTTTCTACTATTTTCTGATGAACAGAAGCTCTTATTTTTAGTGTAGCTAAATACATGTTTTTTTTTAATGGTTAGTGCTTTAGTATGTTTAAAATGTTTTTCTGTATTGAGATCATTAAGCTATTCTTCTCCATTGTCTTCTAAAAGCATCAGTGTTTTACCTTTCACATTGAGGTTTGTAATTTAGTTGGGATTGAGCCTTATGTATAGTATGAGATAGGTGTCCAATGTCATCTTTTCCATATGGGCATTTAATTGTCCAAGCGTCATTTATTGAGAGGTTGTCTCTGTTGTACCCTTTTGCATTAGCAGCTTTGCCACAGCTCAGATCCATATATGCATGAGTCTGTAATGGAACTACCTGGTCTATATTCCAGTCCATGGCCTATTTTACCCTGTATCAATATCACACTGTCTTCATAATAAGAGATTTGTACTAAGTCTTGATAACTACAATAGCAAGTCTTCCTGGGGCTTCCCAGGTGGCACTAGTGGTAAAGAACCCACCTGCCAGTGCTGGAGAGACATAAGGGATCCAGGTTTGATCCCTGGGTTGGGAAGATCCTCTGGAAGAGGGCATGGCAACCCACTCCAGTGTTCTTGCCTGGAGAATCCCATGGACAGTAGAGCCCAGTGGGCTGCAGTCCATAGGGTCAAAGAGTCGGACACAACTGAGCATACACGCAAATCTTCCTACTTGTTCTTCTTCGAGCTTTTCTTGCCTCTCTTCATTACATATCCACTGTGAATGAAACAAATCAGTAAACAAAGGATGCTGCAGCCATCAAGCCACTACAGCCTCCCTGATGGTGAACCTTGAGGGACCTCAGGATAGTGACAAACAGGCTGCCCACTGCCAAGCCCTGAGCCACTGAAACCACCCCCTACGGTTCATCCCCCAGGCGACTCAGGATGAGCAAGTACAGGATACCAGCCCCAGACAGCTAAGGTGTATATTAAAGAAATGATTTCAATGATCTCCGACTCTTTGTATCTTCCCATATGCAGGCTAGTGGTAAATTCGTTAACTTGAGATATCTGATTTTATCTATGTAACAGTAATTTTTTGATGTTCAGACTACCTGGCCTTTCATTGTGAAATGCCCTATATATCCTGGCTCCTCCCTTAGCTCTCCCAGACCGGAAAAGCTGTGTCCTGGGCTTAAGTCCCCAGTTTTTGTCTGCTGAGTTCAGTTCAGTTCAGTTCAGTTCAGTCGCTCAGTCGAGTCTGACTCTTTGCAACCCCATGAATTGCAGCACGCCAGGCCTCCCTGTCCATCACCAACTCCCTGAGTTCACTCAGACTCACGTCCATCGAGTCAGTGATGCCATCCAGCCATCTCATCCTTGGTTGTCCCCTTCTCCTCCTGCCCCCAATCCCTTCCAACATCAGAGTCTTTTCCAATGAGTCAACTCCTAAATAAAACACTGATTCTCAGCTTTTAGGTTGTGCTTTTTTCAGTTGACACCATCAAATTTTATAGTAAGTGGCTACGCTGATCTGAATAACTGAGTTTGTCATTAGTGGTAGCAGTGCCTTCTGAGTAGAACATTTTTTAAGGATATGGATATGTCACCCCATATGGCACTCTGGAAAACGTGATATCAATGTGCAACCACAAAGTGGGTCAGAACAAGATTTAGCATGGAAAAGGGCTATTTATATTGTTCGTTATTTAATTTAGATGGTGATATCATATTGACTTCATGCTTCTAGTAGCTGCTTAAAAATATATGCTGAATATATGAGTCTTTTGCATGAATAAAAATGGCAAGTGTAATGGCAAGCAGAATGTGTTTTCTCTTCTCCCTGTAACTGCATGCGTGGTACCCATGTGGCTCTGATGTTTGAACATAATTGATTATATACTATTTTGAAAGGAGGCCTAGATATGCTTAAAAATGAACTGAATGTTTTTAAAAGCACTTTTAAAACTCTAAATCTTAACAATGAAAGCAAATTGTTTATATAGTTCACAAAGTGTTTCAAAGGAATTATCAGATTTGGGGTGCATGGAATTTGCTAGCATCTTTTGCAATGCTCATGAGCCTGGAATGGAAATATTTATTATGTTAATAAGGAAATAGCACGAAGAAGCTGTTCAGTGAGCTGTAGCCAGGGCTGCAGGTTGAGTGAAACTGCTTTGACCTGCACAGGCATAAACACAAACCTTCAGCAACAGAGAAGAGAGACTGGAGGCTTAATATGACACATGCAATCCTAAACCAGAACCTGAACCAAAAAACCAACCAGTGGCTCCAATAATCTGTGTGGTTCATGACCTAACATAAATGAATGGGGTGATCTGGCATGCAAGGTGGAAGGTACAATAAACAAACAAACAAACAAAACCCACTTTGGCCTCCGTTAATGAACATTCTGGCCCTAACCAAATCACATGCAAATCAAGTGCTGTCTACTTAAATTGTGTAATTGGATCTCACCACGCAGGGGAAGGAATTCATGGGGTAGAATTTGTAATATTACCAGGAAGATCCTGAACTGAACTGCTAAAGGTTAATGGAGCAGTTAAATGGAGGAAAGTTACAAAATCAATTTTACAGCCAAGATGTTTGTACATTTCCTCATTCATTCACTCAAAAAATATCTGTTCAGTACCTCCATATGCAAAACACTTGTGCTAAGTCCTAAGGCAATTTTAAAGACGAGCGTGAGCGTGATGGTATTATAAAATGTTCAGACTGATTTCTTAAGTGGTAATCTGTCTAGTTTTGAATTGTTACATTTCCCATGAAATACAGTTCTTGTCTTTGAGAAACTTTCCATTTCTGGTGCAGTGTTCTTAAAGACTAGGAACCCTAGCATTCATGGCTTGTCATATTGTTTGCAGGAAAATGAGGAGTAATTTTCAGTTTTAGTCTGCAGCTGGTCTGTCTTTAATATCTGCTAATATTCCCCTCCTCTTAAGAACAAAACAAAAAAGTAAAATAAACAAAGAGAGAGCACGTCTAAACCTTTTACAGGCTATAATCTAACTAGAATGTAATAACTTCCTTTTTTGGTTACATTTATATTTGGTTACTTTCATTTGTAAAAAATGATAATGGTTTTCCACTGTGGTAGTGATAATAAAATTTCTACTTAAATAAATATAGGTTAGCTCTGAACAGTGATTCAGATTAAAAAAAATATTAAGTAAACAATAAAGCAGGTGGTCTCTGGACATGACAAGAAGGAATGAAAGTAAAAGGGGAACGAATGAAGTTTGGGAAACTGCCCAAAGAGAAGTAAGACTTGCACCTATATCTTTGATCAGATAACTCAGTGGTTCAAACATGAGCCACAGACAGAGTTCTGGGCTATGGTTGTGCTTCTTCCTGTAGTAATCATAGAAGTCTCCCTGGAAGACGTCTTTTCTGCCTGTCTATCTGTGGATGGAGACTAGCATTGGAGCCAAGGGCCTCGAAAAATGGGGAAATGACTACGAAAGCCTGAGAGTCAAGGTGTGTGCTGCAGTTGACAGCAACCCCCCACCCCCACCCCCACTTAAGTGCATCAGAATCAGCTGGAGGGTTTTCTAGGACCCTGCCCTTGGAGATAATGACTGTGTGAGTTGGGGGAGGGGAGTGTTTAAACCTCACTTTGAGCAGGTATCTGGGCCATTTGAGAGAACCTGTAATCTAGAGGTCAGAACCCCGTGAGCACGGAATCAGCATCCCTCTTGCGGTCATAGGCTTGCCACACCACTAGGCCGCTTCCCCTTTCCTTGTCTCCACTGCAATCCCAGCTAAGGGTAGGTTCAGTACATGTATGTATCTTTCACGTGGCCCATGAGGCTTACATGCATATTTGCTACCAGTTCAGTGGTGGTTTTGTGGGAGAGATTAAGAGGAGACTGCTTGGATGTGAGAAGATGGAGAGAGAGAGATTTTCTCAGTTCTCTGTTCATGCTTTCTAGATAAACTTCATGCAGGGACAGGCATCCTTGGAGGGCACCATGAAATAAGGATGCTAAAATTCTACTGGACCTAGCTATTCATGGGAGAAATTCGTGCCTCATCTCCAGTCTTCTTGAAATTTCTATCCTTCTCTGGTGGGAGGTTTTAAGGACAAACACCTGTAAACTGCTTTGAAAGTGAACCATGATTATGAAAACAAATGGCATTATCTATCTTTTACTGACAGCAAGAATCAGTGATGTGGGGAGTCTGGTAGGTAAATAAAGACTTTTTGAATCGGGAGGAACCATGGGATTAGACTAAATGTGAGCCCCCAAAGCACACAGTGCATATTCAGCACTTTGACTTGAACTACCAGATGGATAATAATCTGTTAGGGGATAGTCTGAGTGGGTTATTTAAAAGGATGTAAAAGATTGCTGACCCAGGCTGGGACTGTGGGCAAGCTGTGGGCACATCTGCAGCTATTGAGCACGCATTTCTAGGGGTTTCCAGCAGAATGTAGGTAAACAATTGCCTGCCTGAGTGAGATGGGAGGTTCATAAGAGCCATAAAAACCCAAGCTGATGGCCAACACAGTTGGCCAAATCCAGCTGTGTGCAGAAACAATGCCTTTCAGCCAAAACATACCAAATGGCACTATCTCTCTTGGGTTCTTCTTCAATACAGCACAGCATGCTGCTACTGCTAAATCACTTCAGTCGTGTCCGACTCTGTACAACCCCATGGACAGCAGCCCACCAGGCTCCCCTGTCCCTGGGATTCTCCAGTCAAGAACACTGGAGTGGGTTGCCATTTCCTTCTCCAATGCGTGAAAGTGAAAAGTGAAAGGGAAGTCGCTCAGTTGTGTCCAACTCTTTGCAACCCCATGAACTGCAGCCCACCAGGCTCCTCCGTCCATGGGATTTTCCAGGCAAGACTACTTGAAAGATGGGTACCCAAGTGCTCTGATGAGGTGACTCTGACAAAAATGCTGCAAATTGGGCTAGTTAATGATGTGCTCTGGCTTTCACTCATTATGGACCACATTCAACAGGTCAGGGATCCACAAGCTGCCAGAGCAGCACCATGAGTGTTAATGGAGAAGAATTAACTTTCACCGGAGGGAGAGGGCTTCCTTCTGCCATTAGTGACTATTATTCCCACCTTGTTGGCACTGCCATTCTGTCTAGTGCAATGTTCTGCGCTGTGATGCTGCCTATCAAATCTTCATTCTCTGAGTATAGAGTCCAGGTGGTGGCAATGGCTGAACATTGCTTCTCTGTAATGAATATAAAGCAGTGACCACCAGTCTCCTATGCTCTGAGCAGAGATTTGGCAGGGCAAAGAAACAAAACATCCATCATTAAAATGATAATGGAAAAATAAATCTGGATGAACCCAGATGTTAGTCATAAAAATAAAAACTCATGGTACAATAAATTCCTAATTTCTTATGTTGTACTGAAATTTCATCGAGTCAATTAGATCCTGAAATAAATGACAAATGGGGCATTGGCTGGAGATGAAGAGAATGATGTATTTTTGTTTGAAGACTAGGAGTTTAGACATTTATTGGATTGGAATTTGACCTGTGGCATTAAAATGTAGATTGTCTCCTAAAACTGTAAGCGGAGCATGGATTTGCAGAAGAAATTTTTCTGCATAATAAGTTGTGTCCTAACAATGAAATCTTGCATAAAAATAGACAGCTAACAAGGTGAAGGGAACGAAACAGCTCAACAAATCAACGAACAGTTTGTGCTTTTGAAATGGATGTGGCAAAAACTGAGTTTTAGCTGAAAGGTTGCTCCTTTGAAGTAAATAAAACCACATGTTATGTCGTGACTGAGAAAGAAATCTGTCGGGGGACAAGGATATATCATCTGAAAACTAATGAGATGTTACATTCTGAGACAAAAATTGCATCCAACTTTTCAGCATGTAACTAGGCAAGATCTGAGCCAGAGTGTAAAGAGTTGACATAAAACTTTGGGAATTCAGAACTCAAACGCTGCCATAGAAGCTGGAGGGGGGTGGAAGACCAACTGTGGACTGAGGAGATGCAAAATGAAACTATCTAGGTTGAGACCTACTTTCTTCTTCCAATTTTTTCCCCAGTTGGATTTTCTATCTTGTGACTGCCCAAACAACATATGCATGAAATCCTACATTCCTCTTCATTCACCCGACACACCATAGAAATTACACACTTAAGCACAGATTTCACCTGTGGAAAATCGCTGTTTCTGCATAATAGTTTGTCTGTAAGTTACAAGAGATAACATTGCTCAGAATGGAATTTGCTTTTGTATCATGAGACTCAGGACGTGTCCAGAACATTTATTTTTCTTCAGAAAAAACTGAGGTCACGATGTGCTGCTACTAAGGGTGTTAGTCACTCAGTTGTGACTGACTCTTTGTGACTCCATGGACTATAGCCTGCCAGGCTCCTCTGTCCAGGCAAAAATACTGGAGTGGGTAGCCATTCCCTCCTCCAGGGGAATCTTCCCTATCCAGGGATCGAACCTGGGTCTCCCACATTGCAGGCAGGTTCTTTACCATCTGAGCCAATAAGGAAGCCCTCAGTGCAGCCATATCTTTTTCTTCCTAGGTAATGCCAGCAAAGCAGCTATCCATGGCTTTGGTCAATACAGAAGTTGAGAGTGATGGACAAGTTCTGGAAATTTGTATAATTTTTCTTATTTTTGTGCCAAGAACAGGCCTTCATGTAGTCATGAATGGTTGTATTCTTCACAAAGACTCTGCTCACTGCCTGCACACCCTGGCCTGGGGCTGTACCTGGAATGTGGGGAGGAAGTCATTTCTTATTAACATGTTGCTAGCAACTGATCCAGAAGGAGCTTATCCTAGTCACCTGATAATCTTATGTAATGGAAAAGGAAGTGAAACACCAGTCCATTCATCTTCACGACCCTAAGTTCCTTATTTAGGTGTTTATGCCCATTGACACCAGAATGGCTGCTGGGCATCCCAAACTCTCATTTGCGGACCGGTCACTCTTCGATCTTGTTAAAATGCAGATTCTGATGGGAGCCCTCTGGCGCCTGAGACTCTGCATTTCTAACAAGCTCTCAGGTGACCTTGATTCAGCCCATCCACTGATCTTATTTTAAGCAGCAAAGCCTAGGGGATGTCAAGACCAATGAACCCTAAGGTCAACTCCAAGTCGTGATGGCCTCATCCTCTCTGTTAATCACTGAATCATTTTCCATTTTTCTGCCCCTACAAACCTCAACCAGAACACTTCCCACCCTGAAAAAAGCCCTCACCAAACCAGTTCCCCAAATGTCTTTACCAAAAAGGGGGTAGGAAAGTGATACGGGGACTTCCCTGGTGTCCCAGTAGCTAAGACCTGCACTTCCAATGCAGGAGGGGTGGGTTTGATCCCTGGTCAGGGGACTAGATCCAGAATGCCACAACTAAAAATCCCACATGCCACAACTAAGGTCTCATGTGCTGCAACTAAGATCTGGTGTAACCAAATAAATAAATAAAATAAATATTTTTCCAAAAAGTGATATGGCATGCTTCTTTCTTGCAGACTTCTGGGGTTAATTCCTCCCCTAAGAAGAAGATGCCTTCTCCCTGGGGTACAGGCAGGAGCTTTCATGTCCTAGCCACTCTGAGCCATGTAGTGCACCTTTCTTCTGCACTCACTCTGGCTTTTTCTAGTCATTCAAGGAGATGGCTATTATGATCTCAGTATTACAGATAGGAAACTGAGGCCCAGGGAAATTACATGCCTTGTCTGAGAACATGGAAACAGTAAGTAAACTTGAAGGGAACTGAATCCAGGGCCGATTTCAAATTCTGTACGTGAGCTGTATATCTGGTTGCTACATCTCAAGGAACGTAATTTCTTCTGTCAATAAAGAGGTTTTCCAATTGACAGTCTTTTATCAGAGACTGTGGTACCCAAGGTAGAAGTCACATTGAAGGCATGGAGTTAGTACACTAGACAGCCCTGTATTTGTTTTAAGCAGAATTCTGTAATTGCATAGCCCTGTGGATGTCCCATGGAGTTTCTACCTGTGTGACGTTATCTCTGCTTCCATGTGACAGTTGATTTTGGTGACTGGTTGATGATTTTTAAAGTACTTCTGATCATACACTAAAATGTCAATGGCAAAGCTTCTTCAAATGTTGTGTTTTTTATAGAAACAGTGAAAGTCATTGCTCCTGACTGGTTGAGACCAGTAAGAGATGGGTCTAGAAGATCCACAGTGAGCAGATTGGCCATCTCTCAGGGGATACAGGAAGGACTAATCTCCAGGCATCCACTGTCAGAGGGATGGGTAGGCTCTCCACAGATGGAACAAGTTTGCTCCAAGGAGCAATTCCTGTAAGCTGGAGCTCCAGCCTGGAGACAAACGCCAGTGGTCAGAGCAAGATACATTGCAAGCTCCCAGTTCTACTCCATTAGGTGTGTTCATAAACTGAAAGTTCTGGGAACTTGAGGGGGAACAGCAAGGGGAAATTGAATGATTTTCCAAATGCTTCAAGACTACTTTCTAGCTGACGGCACAAGACACAGCTTTTCCTACTGTTGGGAGATGTTTGGCATAGAGATGTGGAAAGAGTTGACAGAAGCTGAGTCGCTTGTTTCCAGGCAGTCATTTCTCCAAGAAGCCTCTTTCTAGCAGGGATTCACCCCCTACACACATGGGCATGACACATAGCTCCATGCAGTCTGCTGAGATGAAGCAGGAGGCCAGAGAGACGATGAGAGTGGTAGACGTAGTCCACACTAAACCACCTTCCCTGAACTGAGTACTGATGTTATGACATTAGATTGCATTGACTGGGCTAATAAGAACTGGTACCTTCTGCCCCAACTCTTTACTTGTTATTATTGTAGATCGTAGGGATATATTTAAGGGCATAGTACACTTTCCATACTGCATAATTCCTCTTTAAGGACCCATAGTAATCAGCCAACAGGTATTTATTGAACACATATGCCAGATATGGTCCTAGTATTAGGAATAAAACAGTGAACAAGGAAATCACATGAATCAAGCTTACAATACAAAGGAGAGAAACTATTACCTTAGTTCTCTATGTTAGGCAAAGTTGTCAATCTCCTGAGCAACTTTCCTTCTTTACAATGCCTACTAGGAAGCTCAGAGTCAATTTTTGGACTTACTGCCCCAAACTACATAAACTGAAAGAAAAGTGAAGTCGCTCAGTTGTGTCTGACTCTTCACGACCCCACAGACTGTAGCCTATGAGGCTCCTCCATCCATGGGATTTTCCAGGCAAGAGTACTGGAGTGGGTTTCCATTTCCTTCTCCAGGGGATCTTACCAACCCAGGGATAGAACCCAGGTCTCCCACATTGTAGGCAGATGCTTTTACTGTCTGAGCTGCCAGGGAACTACATAGGACCTCATGAAATGAACTGTTGTGCAGGCCATATGCCTGGCTTCATGTTATTTTCCCTTGTGATCAATTTTCTTGTGTTTATCTTTGTGGGCTACCTCACATTCCTGCTATTTTTGAATGGGGCGTTATAATTAAATAATCATAAAGGAGATCAGTGGTTATGAGTGAGCAGCCCAATCAGTGTTCAGTTCAGTCGCTCAGTCATGTCCGACTCTTTGCGACCCCATGAATCACAGCACACCAGGCCTCCCTGTCCATCACCAACTCCCGGAGTTCAATCAGACTCACGTCCATCAAGTCAGTGATGCCATCCAGCCATCTCATCCTCTGTTGTCCGCTTCTCCTCCTGCCCCAATCCCTCCCAGCATCCAAGTATTTTCCAATGAGTCAACTCTTCTCATGAGGTGGCCAAAGTACTGGAGTTTCAGCTTCAGCATCATTCCTTCACAAGAAATCCCAGGGTTGACCTCCTTAAGAAGGGACTGGTTGGATCTCCTTGCAGTCCAAGGGACTCTCAAGAGTCTTCTCCAACACCACAGTTCAAAAGCATCAATTCTTCGGCACTCAGCCTTCTTTACAGTCCAACTCTCACATCCATACACGACCACAGGAAAAACCATAGCCTTGACTAGACAGACCTTAGTAGGCAAAGTAATGTCTCTGCTTTTGAATATACTATCTAGGTTGGCCATAACTTTTCTTCCAAGGAGTAAGTGTATTTTAATTTCATGGCTGCAGTCACCATCTGCAGTGATTTTGGAGCCCAAAAAAGTAAAGTCTGACACTGTTTCCACTGTTTCCCCATCTATTTCCCATGAAGTGATGGGACTGGATGCCATGATCTTCGTTTTCTGAATGTTGAGTTTTAAGCCAACTTTTTCACTCTCCACTTTCACTTTTATCAAGAGGCTTTTTAGTTCCTCTTCACTTTCTGCCATTAGGGTGGTGTCATCTGCATATCTGAGGTTATTGATATTTCTCC
>SJYV01038432.1:82276-216840 GCA_006410875.1 Neotragus pygmaeus | reverse complement strand
ACTTGACCATTTTGTTTCCATTTTTAAACTAAGTTAAGCAGAGTTGTTTACCTCTGGAGGCTCTTGGGCTCTATAATAGGTTCATGAGTATTCATTATACTATTTGAAAGTAAAAGAGAAGTCACTCAGTCGTGTCTGACTCTTTGTGATCCCATGGACTACGAAGCCTACCAGGCTCCTCCATCCATGGAATTTTCAAGGCTAGAATACTGGAGTGGGTTGCCATTTCCTTCTCCAGGAGATATTCCCCACCCAGGGATTGAACCCGGGTCTCCCGTGTTATAGGCACATGCTTTACCGTCTGAGCCACCAGGGGAGTCATTCATTTAATAGTCATACTACTTAAAACCGTATAAAAAAAGAAAAGGGTGACCCTTGAACTAATGATGTCAATGTGTTTTAAATCAAGGATTATGATGAATCCAACTCTGTGCACTCAAGTTCCACTGGAAATATGTATTTGCTGAAATGATGAGTGATTGAATGGATCTTGGTGCCCAGTGGTAGGTGAAGCTGTGGGTCCAACGGGACACAGAGAGGCCTGGCCAGGTAACCCAGCCTTACGCTGTCTCCCAATTTAGACTACAGAAGAAGGTCTGGGAAGACCTCTCTGCCACATTCCACAGACTGGGCACTGGGCCAACAGCACCCTAGAATGTTAGACCTCCTCTGTCCAGGATTAGGTAAATGCTACAGCAAGTTTCCAACAGCAGTTTCCTTTCTACATCCTAGACAGCAGAGTAGACTGAGGAGCTTCATGGAAAAGACTCACTTGCAGTAAATTCAACAGTGAGCTGAAATTAAGGCTAGCCCTGAAATTAAGGATAGCCCTGACTGGCTCCTCTGGCAATGGACTTATGTGACTTCTAATATGTCTCAGTCATTACTTTTTAAAGGGATATGTGGATTAAAAAAAATTGAAAGGACTTCCTGAACCAATGTGGGAAGGGAGGGCATTACCATGTTTTTGGATGTCATTAGTCCTGATGAAGTTTGCATTAATCGTGACATGGTGCAAAACAGTAAATTATTTGCAAGCAAGGAGGGTGGAGTTGCTGGAACCTGTAAATTGATGTCAGTTGAGCATTCCCCGAGGGGCTGTTGGGCAAACGGATTTACTATTTTGCCAACTTTGGGAAAGTGAATAGTTTCCATGCAAACAATGGTTTTAAAAAGGGTCCTTACATCAAATAACTGCAATTCACTGAGCTTTCTGAGTAACCACAAAGCCAGGGACAAAATTTCAAATATTAGAAATTATTTTTCTCAGAACCAAGTTGAATACTAACCTCGAAATTTCCTTGCCTTCCACTCTTTCCTGTGTCAGTATCATGTCAGTTTTGTGGGGAAAGAGCAGAGGGAAGAAGGGAGAGGGGTTGAGACAGCAGGAGAAGGGAAGTGGGTGGGCCCAGAAATGGAGAGATGGGAAGTCATTCCATGAAACTCTCACAGCCTGTAAACAGGGCTTAAAAACCTCTGTCTAGCCTGACGTGCTCCCAGGGGAAATGCAACTCTGCTTGAGAAGGCTACGTATAAAATTCCACCTTCATGCTTCCTCCCTTCATTTCTAAAAAATCTGTCTTAGAAATGTCTCATCCTTACTCTTTATCAGAACCACGGGGAAAAAATTCTGAACTCTACCCGTGGCTTTCTGGATATTTCTATAAACGAGGCTAAATCAAATTCTTGGAACATTTTTCTACTCTGAAAATTCCTATGAATTAAGTCACTTTCTAAGACTCCTTGCACTTCAGCAAGTACTAAAGTACTGATTCACACTTCAGTGAGACTCACTGAAGAATAATGGCGCAAACAACATTTTAAATTTAGAAGTATCCTCTGGCCGAGAAAGGCTGCCCCACATAGTATAAAGACAAACGTGCAGCAATTTTGTCAAACTTCTAAAAACTCCATCAGGACAGGAAGCAGCAAAATGCCTCCAGGAGATCAGTTACCAGCGGACTTTGAGCCTCAAGAACCTTCGGGATTCGGAGCGATTCAGCCCAAGGCTCTCATGTGGGGATTAATCATTTGGGCATCTAACTCCTCATCACCATTCAAATACAGGAGGCTATTATAAGTGTCCCCATTTTGTGGCTGAAAGTCAGCTATGGCTTAGCCTCTGTTGGTAAGAGAAGAGAGGGGGAAGGGGGCTGTTCCTCATTATCTTAAAAATAAAAAAGTACTTAAAGCTAAAATGATCTACTTTCAACAACTGCGTTTCCTTTAGGGTCAAATCTTTTGATCGCGTCTCTAAAACCAAGAAGCAAAACAAGAATTCTTGTAAACTAGAACAAATAGTCACCCCCGACCCCCTCTCACCCCAATTCCCGAGGACATCAATCACAGCGGGCGCGTCATTCGGAGCGGAGATGCCGAGGGCGTCTGCTGGGGGCGTAATAAAACCAGAGAGGCCCTCTCCATAGTTGGAGGAAAGCGGGAAGAAGACGCCCCGCCGGCACACTCCTCTGGAAAACTGAAGCTTCTTCTTTGACCCCGGGGCCAGAAAGATTTATTACTTCCTTGGTGAGGGAGAAGCCTCAGGCCAGATGAAATGGGCGCGCCAGGAGTGGGAAGCCCGAGACCCATGCTCGGCGTCCTCGGTGCGCTCCGAGGCGCGGGTGCGTCCTGGGTTCCTACCGGGAGCCGGCGGCGCCGACCCAGGCGGGGTAGAGCAGAGTGGGAAGCCACTGGGGGATTTCTGCCCAAACTTTGTCACCAACTCTTTCCGAGAGCAAAAATGTGCGGTTGAGCCCGGCAGCAGCACACACAAGAATCCCAAGTTTCCCAGAGGTCGCGGCGCCCAAGCGCTCCGAACCCCGCATCCGTACCCTGGAGCGTGGAGCTGGGAGGGCTATGGCCTCAGCCGAGCGGATGGAGGCCCAAGCGACGCCAACGCTGTAAATCGGGGCCCGCATCTTCAACCCCCAAGGCGGCGGCGGGAGCTGGGCGCTGCGAGGGGGCGGGCGGCGCGGCGAAGGGGAGGAGCCGCAGCGACAGACGGCGGCGCGCACCAACCCGGCGCGGGCTGGCAGGAGCCGCGCAGAGGCTGGCCCGAGCGCGTTGCAGCCGCTCGGCGTAGGGAGAGGCGCGTAGCTGCATCCTCCTGGGCGCCGCTTTCGCGCGGCGGCTGCTGCGGCGGCGGGGGTTTTCTCTGCCTGGATCCCTCGTTAGCCAGGAGAGCCTGGTGCCGGGGGCGGGACGGGCAAGACGCTGCTGCAGACCCCAGTTCCTTTGCCTAGAGCTGTGCGAATGTAGGGGGTTTCCGGGCCAGTCGGAGGCTGAGAAGCGGCGGAGGCTGCCGGCAGTGCCCTCCCGGAGGGCATCCTTCTGGTGATGGAAGAAGCGGCTCCTGCCGCCGCGGCTGCAGGGTCGCGCTGCGCCCCATCTACCACCGCCAAAGAGATGGGAAGATTCGGGGCGCGGAGACTGAGAGCAAGAGAGGCGGAGCTGCTTTGCCGGGAACCGGGTCCAGTATAAGCCCCCCACCCCCCATCTCCCTCGGCCAGCTTCACTCCCCAGAGCGAGGAAGGAAGCTACAGTCCCGAGAGGGCGGCGGAGACGCCGCTGGAGCCGGGCGCAGTGAACTCGGCGGAGCACAGAGCAGGGCTTCGGGCCCAGTGAAAGTTTCCCTTCCCCAGCCGCAGGGCGCCCGCTGCTCAGAAACTCTGCCCGGGGCTTGGGCTGCCAATTCGCGCGGGCCCCTAGGAGGCGCGGGGACCCAAGGCGGAAAACAGCTCTCGAGAAATCGAGGAACGAGTGACAGCAGGACTGAACGCCGGGCCGTGCTCCCGGGCCGCCCCGGGGCGCGCCCGCGGCTCCAGGTGAGCTGGGGAGCCAGGCAGACCGGAGGGTGGGCGTTACTTAGCGGGCTGAGGCGGCTGGGGGCAGAATTGGGGCGCACTGGCTTACTCCGCTTCTCCTCGCAGGTCCTTCTCGAAGCCGCTGCCATGGGAGAGCCAGTCTTGGGCGCCGGGGACCAGCCGCCGCTGCTGCCGCGCCCGCCTCGGAGCCGCGGCCCAAGTCCCAGCGCCCGAAGCGGGGCCGCCGAGTCCCCCTCCCGGGTTGCAGGGCCGCCTCCGCCGCGCTGCCGGCCCGGGTTGTGCCTGTGATGAGCCGCAGCCCGCCGCGAGCCCTACCCGCGGGCGCGCCCCTCGGGTTGCTCCCAGCCGCGCCCGCCGCCGGGCCGCGCGCCCTGCTCCCGCCGTGGCCCCGGCGCCTGGGTCGCCGCTGGCCTGCGTCCCCGCTCGGCATGAAGGTGTTCCGCAGGAAGGCGCTGGTGCTCTGCGCGGGCTACGCGCTGCTGCTGGTGCTCACCATGCTCAACCTCCTGGACTACAAGTGGCACAAGGAGCCGCTGCAGCAGTGCAGCCCCGACGGGTCGCTGGGTGCCGGGGCGGGGGCGGCTGCGGGCGGCGGGGGGCGTCCAGGACCTCCTCCAGCCGTGCCGCCCCGCGCTCACACCCGCTTGGATCCCCGGACCCCATACCGCCCGCCCGTCGCCGCGGTCCCGGCGGCTCCGGCAGTCGCGGCCGGGGCGGCGAGGGCCGCAGCCCCTCCAGGTAATGGCAGTCGGGGCGGCGGGGACAAGAGGCAGTTGGTGTACGTGTTCACCACGTGGCGCTCAGGCTCGTCCTTCTTCGGCGAGCTTTTCAACCAGAACCCCGAAGTGTTCTTCCTCTACGAGCCGGTGTGGCACGTGTGGCAGAAACTGTACCCGGGGGACGCCGTCTCCCTGCAAGGGGCGGCGCGGGACATGCTGAGCGCTCTCTACCGCTGCGACCTCTCGGTCTTCCAGCTGTACAGCCCCGCCGGCAGCGGGGGGCGCAACCTCACCACGCTGGGCATCTTCGGCGCGGCCACCAACAAAGTGGTGTGCTCCTCGCCGCTCTGCCCCGCCTACCGCAAGGAGGTCGTGGGCCTGGTGGACGACCGCGTGTGCAAGAAGTGCCCGCCGCAGCGCCTGGCGCGCTTCGAGGAGGAGTGCCGCAAGTACCGCACGCTCGTCATCAAGGGTGTTCGGGTCTTCGACGTGGCGGTATTGGCGCCCCTGCTGCGAGACCCGGCCCTGGACCTCAAGGTCATTCATCTGGTGCGGGACCCCCGCGCTGTGGCCAGCTCACGCATCCGCTCGCGCCACGGCCTCATCCGCGAAAGCCTGCAGGTGGTGCGCAGCCGGGACCCCCGAGCCCACCGCATGCCCTTCCTGGAGGCCCCCGGCCACAAACTGGGCGTCAAGAAGGAGAGCATGGGAGGGCCGGCAGACTACCACGCGCTTGGCGCCATGGAGGTCATCTGCAACAGCATGGCCAAGACGCTGCAGACGGCCCTGCAGCCCCCTGACTGGCTGCAGGGCCATTACCTGGTGGTGCGGTACGAGGACTTGGTGGGAGACCCCGTCAAAACCCTGCGGAGGGTGTACGACTTCGTGGGGCTGTTGGTGAGCCCCGAAATGGAGCAGTTTGCACTCAACATGACTAGTGGCTCAGGCTCCTCCTCCAAGCCTTTTGTGGTGTCAGCCCGCAACGCCACACAGGCCGCCAACGCCTGGCGGACCGCCCTCACCTTCCAGCAGATTAAACAGGTGGAGGAGTTTTGCTACCAGCCCATGGCCGTGCTGGGCTACGAGCGGGTCAATAGCCCTGAGGAGGTCAAAGACCTCAGCAAGACCCTGCTCCGGAAACCCCGACTCTGAGAGGGGTTCCGGGGAGACCTGACGCCCTGTGGAGACACCCACAGAAGGACTGTGGTGTGTTTCAACAAAAACAGCCCAGATCCAAACTGAGGAAGCCCACATATTCTGTTATAGATACATAATACAAATACACAGGCACTTGCTGTCAGTGTTTTGAGTCATGGAATTTCAAGAAATAGCGACAATGCGCACACATCTCAGAAAAGGCGACTTGAAAGTTCTGACCACAGCTGCCCTCTTCTCTCTTTACCTTTTCTTCCCCTCTTCCCTACCCGCCTTCCGTTTTGAAGTGGGATGTTGATTAAATCAAGATCGGGTAACTGCAAGTCTTGTTTACAAAATTTTCGTGGTATCTGTGAACGTGTAGAAGAGTCTTTGGATGTGGGTGGAGGGCTGGGTGGAGAAAGGGGAAGTGGTCCTGGAGTGAAACCCCATTGGGCATGCTAAACAAAGGAGACATTCTTATAAAGTAGACTTTATGTAAAAAGCAAAGGTCATACATGAGTATTAATAAAGAAGAGAATAAATAATATTCTTTTTTAAAAAAATATTTACCTCCATTACTCTGGATTTACCTGTGTTCCTTGTCCTGTGCAGCTTCAGACAGAATCTGCTTCCCTAGTACCCACCCTCTTTCCCCCCATCTGAAAACAGTTAAGATGGGTGGGAGCAGCCTCTGACTCCTTGATCCCTACCTTAGAGTTGTTTTCTCCCACATAGCCTGGCCAGTGCCCAGGAATGGGAACACATTTTCAAATTCTCAAGGCAAAAAACAAGCAGGGTAGTGGAGGAAAAAGCATGGCACTACTTTCTACTTGGGGCACGGAAAGGAAGAAGTAACCCCTTGAGGGTTTGAAGGCGTTCGGTTTTGATTACCCTGCAGTTACACTGAGAAACCTCGAACCAGAGACTGCTGTTTTGGTCCTACGTTTAGTTCAGAAACAGGATTTTTTTCTTAGGAGATAAGTAGATAGTTCAAAAACCATCTGATGGTGTGAACACACACCTTAAAAATTAGTGTGAATGTTTTGTTGACAATGGTAGTCAACAAGTTCTTTGGTTAGAAAAGTGACGCAAGTATCTGAGTTTGCAATGTTTCTGCCTCTGACACAGTCCACGGAGGCATATGAAAAGGGAAGTTTTTGGTCTAAGAGCTGTAAGGGCGCCCACAGGCTATCCCCTTATTCCCGGCTTCCTAGCCAAATTAATGAAAAGAGAATGTGAATTAATAATGGTTTACTTAGGATGCCTGTGGGGTACATTGCTTTTCTTTATCATGCTTCCTAAAAGTAAAATTGTGAAGTAGCTGTCTCTTATACACATCTTGTTCTTCCTCTACGAGCCGGTGTGGCACGTGTGGCAGAAACTGTACCCGGGGGACGCCGTCTCCCTGCAAGGGGCGGCGCGGGACATGCTGAGCGCTCTCTACCGCTGCGACCTCTCGGTCTTCCAGCTGTACAGCCCCGCCGGCAGCGGGGGGCGCAACCTCACCACGCTGGGCATCTTCGGCGCGGCCACCAACAAAGTGGTGTGCTCCTCGCCGCTCTGCCCCGCCTACCGCAAGGAGGTCGTGGGCCTGGTGGACGACCGCGTGTGCAAGAAGTGCCCGCCGCAGCGCCTGGCGCGCTTCGAGGAGGAGTGCCGCAAGTACCGCACGCTCGTCATCAAGGGTGTTCGGGTCTTCGACGTGGCGGTATTGGCGCCCCTGCTGCGAGACCCGGCCCTGGACCTCAAGGTCATTCATCTGGTGCGGGACCCCCGCGCTGTGGCCAGCTCACGCATCCGCTCGCGCCACGGCCTCATCCGCGAAAGCCTGCAGGTGGTGCGCAGCCGGGACCCCCGAGCCCACCGCATGCCCTTCCTGGAGGCCCCCGGCCACAAACTGGGCGTCAAGAAGGAGAGCATGGGAGGGCCGGCAGACTACCACGCGCTTGGCGCCATGGAGGTCATCTGCAACAGCATGGCCAAGACGCTGCAGACGGCCCTGCAGCCCCCTGACTGGCTGCAGGGCCATTACCTGGTGGTGCGGTACGAGGACTTGGTGGGAGACCCCGTCAAAACCCTGCGGAGGGTGTACGACTTCGTGGGGCTGTTGGTGAGCCCCGAAATGGAGCAGTTTGCACTCAACATGACTAGTGGCTCAGGCTCCTCCTCCAAGCCTTTTGTGGTGTCAGCCCGCAACGCCACACAGGCCGCCAACGCCTGGCGGACCGCCCTCACCTTCCAGCAGATTAAACAGGTGGAGGAGTTTTGCTACCAGCCCATGGCCGTGCTGGGCTACGAGCGGGTCAATAGCCCTGAGGAGGTCAAAGACCTCAGCAAGACCCTGCTCCGGAAACCCCGACTCTGAGAGGGGTTCCGGGGAGACCTGACGCCCTGTGGAGACACCCACAGAAGGACTGTGGTGTGTTTCAACAAAAACAGCCCAGATCCAAACTGAGGAAGCCCACATATTCTGTTATAGATACATAATACAAATACACAGGCACTTGCTGTCAGTGTTTTGAGTCATGGAATTTCAAGAAATAGCGACAATGCGCACACATCTCAGAAAAGGCGACTTGAAAGTTCTGACCACAGCTGCCCTCTTCTCTCTTTACCTTTTCTTCCCCTCTTCCCTACCCGCCTTCCGTTTTGAAGTGGGATGTTGATTAAATCAAGATCGGGTAACTGCAAGTCTTGTTTACAAAATTTTCGTGGTATCTGTGAACGTGTAGAAGAGTCTTTGGATGTGGGTGGAGGGCTGGGTGGAGAAAGGGGAAGTGGTCCTGGAGTGAAACCCCATTGGGCATGCTAAACAAAGGAGACATTCTTATAAAGTAGACTTTATGTAAAAAGCAAAGGTCATACATGAGTATTAATAAAGAAGAGAATAAATAATATTCTTTTTTAAAAAAATATTTACCTCCATTACTCTGGATTTACCTGTGTTCCTTGTCCTGTGCAGCTTCAGACAGAATCTGCTTCCCTAGTACCCACCCTCTTTCCCCCCATCTGAAAACAGTTAAGATGGGTGGGAGCAGCCTCTGACTCCTTGATCCCTACCTTAGAGTTGTTTTCTCCCACATAGCCTGGCCAGTGCCCAGGAATGGGAACACATTTTCAAATTCTCAAGGCAAAAAACAAGCAGGGTAGTGGAGGAAAAAGCATGGCACTACTTTCTACTTGGGGCACGGAAAGGAAGAAGTAACCCCTTGAGGGTTTGAAGGCGTTCGGTTTTGATTACCCTGCAGTTACACTGAGAAACCTCGAACCAGAGACTGCTGTTTTGGTCCTACGTTTAGTTCAGAAACAGGATTTTTTTCTTAGGAGATAAGTAGATAGTTCAAAAACCATCTGATGGTGTGAACACACACCTTAAAAATTAGTGTGAATGTTTTGTTGACAATGGTAGTCAACAAGTTCTTTGGTTAGAAAAGTGACGCAAGTATCTGAGTTTGCAATGTTTCTGCCTCTGACACAGTCCACGGAGGCATATGAAAAGGGAAGTTTTTGGTCTAAGAGCTGTAAGGGCGCCCACAGGCTATCCCCTTATTCCCGGCTTCCTAGCCAAATTAATGAAAAGAGAATGTGAATTAATAATGGTTTACTTAGGATGCCTGTGGGGTACATTGCTTTTCTTTATCATGCTTCCTAAAAGTAAAATTGTGAAGTAGCTACATGTTCTGACATTATAAGGCTTCAACCAAGAGCTTCTTTTAGATATGAAAATAAATTATGGGGAAGAGGAAATGAAAGTGAATTATGAGTTAGTAGCTGGATTTGGGGATTTAGTATTTTCTAGGGAAAAAAGACCATTGCAGTTTGCCTGTAATGGTAATGGTGTTGCTGCCGTCCTGAGCCCATTTGTACTGAAGCATTCTGCAGAATGTTGTATTACGATATAAAGTTATGAAGCTTAAATAGGAATGAGAGTGTAGTTATATATTACATTAAATACGGTACAAGTTCAAGTTCATCGTAGCTATTTTACTGTAATTTATTGTGAGATTTGTGCAAACCAGTCTGTATACAGGTTAAATGCTGAGGGTTTTATTTTAAGGAAAATAGAATGGAAAGGAATATGTACATGGGAAATACTTTAACCCAAGATGATTCTTAAGTATAATTTTCATTACAATGTGAAATCTAACTACACTGTTAATTCTGGGATGAAGCACAGAGGTTAAAAAAAGGATGTATTTAGCAGTTGGTTTTATGACATTCTAGAATGGATATTTCTTAATTTACTAAAATTGTTTATAGTGTTGTGTTTATTAAGCCAGATTACAGCTATAACACATTGATCATGGTTTCTATGATATTTTCATGGTAGCGCCTATGCTGAATTATCTTCAGCAGCAGTAGAATATTTGTAACAGCTTTAATTTAAGAATATTTTAAAAGTAAATGAACAAAATAAATATTAATGTTGGATGACTAGAGATGAAACAGGTTTAGCAGAAAATTAAGACAACATCATTAAAAAGCAACCGCTCTGAATAAAAGAACCATTTAAAAACAAATTTCATGTGGCATTAGAATCAGCTCTTTTCACTTAATCACAGTAAAATTCACACTTAGTTTTCGAGTGAAGCGTTTTTAAGCAGTGGAATTCATTCTTCTCTCTGGACTTCGATTGCGTTAAAATGGAATCACAATGTTTTTGGATCTTGCGTTTAAAAAATAAGAGATGTCACGTAGAGGCTTGGCAGCCTGCAGCACATTCGTGGTCTCTGCTCAGATGAAATTTTGAGCTGAACACCGACAGTTCTCCCCTTGCTGTGCTTGAACGGAGCTTCTGCCTGTAATTTTCTTGTTTTGTAGCAGCTGCTTTGCTCCACTCTGCCACTCTTGGGCTCTGTAATTTGACAGGGTGAATTGTCGCTCCTGGAGAATTTATACCTCGCTGCATTCTAGGAAAGTGAGACAGGTGTTGTTCCCACTAACAGCCGAGATCATCGTATTAGTGACATTCACCTTCCACAGGTCTGAGAAGGAGGGAAGAAGTTTGGGGCGTTAATCAGCCTTGGTCAGTCCCTGGTGCTCGCAGACTCATGTCACAACAGATTGCAACTAAGCCTGGGACCATTTCTGAAGCAGCAAACGTGAAAGAGGTTCTTTTCACTGTTCTCAGCTTGGCAATAAGTCCATCAGCAGGAGGAGGTATTCTTCAGAGCAGGTTATCAGAGTGATTTTTATTTTCAAATTCTGTTCAACCCATAGCACGCCTGACTTACCCCTTTGACTTTGGAATGCCTTTGCTAATGAGAAAGCTCTATTTGTAGAACGAAGTCTCCTTAGTGCATTTAGCCAACAAATGTGAGTTTGGAAAAAGGCAGCAGCTCAGGCGGGGTGCTTGAGTTTCAGGGAGCTCAGAGGCACTCAAAGGCCTTATTCAGACTGACCCGTGGGTACCTTGTGGGCGGGGACTGGGGCAAATCCTGTTCCCTTCAATGTCTACTATGCAGTAGGTACTTGATAAGTACTTACTGAGTGAAATATGTTACTATCCAATTTTGAAAGTGCTCAGAAGGGGAAGAGTGGGAAAATGAGTTACCTGGCGAAAGTGCCAGGCTGTTCACCAAAGTTTGCTCAAGAGAGTGCATCTTAGGTTCTATTTAAATGTGAGGCGTAGGTGCTAGGAACACTTGCAAGATTTCCTGGTTGTTGAGGGGCTGTGGGGGGCAGAGAGTGTTGCTGTGTGTAGACCAACATTTCCCTCTGATGAATTAGAATTTCTGAATGGGGAGAGAGAAAAGTTTCCAAATGAGGAATTCAACTTTTATTCTTTGTTTTTCCAATGAACAAGATAAAAGGCAGGGATTAGAACATACCTGCAGAATAAATGCTGCCCAGATACCTTAAGGGAGGGCTGGGATATTGTTCATGATTGCGGAAGCCTGTGGTTTTTCTTTTTTTCTTTTTAATCGGAGTATAATTGCTTGACAATGTGTTAGTTTCTGCAGTACAACAATGTGAATCAGCTGTATGTATACATATATCCTCTCCCTCTTGAGGCTCCCTCCCACCACTGCCATTGCACCTCTCTAGGTCATCACAGAGCCCCAAGCGAGCGAAGCTTCCTGTGCTACTCACCAGCAAGAAGCCTGTGACATTTATTTCCGGCCTTCAGTGCTGTGAATTTCACCCAGGCAGAGAATAGTTACTTGCAGGAATTGGGTCCTATCGTAGATGCTGGATGAGACAAAGGATGCCTGTCCCCATGCAGGCCGTGGCCAATTCTGTCCAGGATTTCTGTTGCACACAGGAGAGTTGTAGCTGAATTTCCCTGTCTGAAATGAATGTAAATCTAAGTGAGGCCATTAAGTGAATATACCCTGGGTCTGAGCAAGGAAATAAAAAAACCCAGTCTCTAGAGATGACTTCAGAAAGACTAAGAGGGAAGTAAGAAGGCGTGTCTTATCTGTAGTTGTGAATAAAGACAAGGTGTCACTTTCCAGCCTCCCCTGACCTCCTTCATCTCCCTCCCAACACATAGCACACATACCCTCCTGAACATACAAGTGTGTTTCTGCACAGTCTCAAGGTCTGGAAGAGAGCATGCTTTTATTAACATACCAGCAAATGGACCTGTTGGGAGGGACACTTTTCTCAGGCCTCTGAGAGCTTGTGGGCGATGAATCTATCAGAGCTGGTGACAGTTCTGTGTCAGGATCCAAGGTGGACATGTAGAAAACAACAGTTGCAATCTGAGGAATGACTTGAGCTGTGTAATGGGATGTCCTGAAGTAAATGTACAGTCTATAGACCCCTTTGGTCACTCATCTTGAGAAGGACCCTTACAAATCTGTCATGGCTGAGAACACAGGCTGGTTTTCTGCACCTTCCCTTCTTTCTGGCAACCCAGCTGCTCCTTTGGCAGTTCAAGTACGAGCCACCGAGCTGCTCGGGTACAGGCTCTAGTACAAGTGTTTAATAATTGAAGTTACAGGGCTTGACTTTTATTACAGCTGATGCAGTTCTGCACACCCTTCGTCAAATTGTGCTAAGGAAATCACTCGGTTCTGAATAACACATTAAGTTTGTAGAATGGGAAACTTTATGAACCAGTGTTGAGGGGGTGGGATTGTTTATAAACTTGAAAGGAGCCTTAAAGAAACAGGGCCTGTCTGTGTACCTGGCAGGATGATAGAGGATGGCCAAGGTCAAAGCTTATCTTTTGACCAAACCAGTTATTTGTAATGGACGTCAGAAGTGTCTAGGGGCTGTTTGAACTTTCAGGTTGATGACAGTCACCCTGCCAAGTAAATGAGGGTGAAAACAATCATTGTAACCAAAAGCTATACTCAGAGCCATTTGGTAATGGCTCCCATCCCGAGTGTGTAGACAAGTCTTGATAGAAACGCTCCTTGAGGCAGTGAGCCCTCCAGACAGGGCCAGCCTCATAATTTGTGAGGCTCCATGCAAAATGAAAATGTGGGGTCTCTTTTGAAAAAATGATGAAGCATTTCAACTCTGCAGCAGCAGAGAATTAAACCAAGCCTGGGCAGTTCTGAGCATGGGGCCCACAAACTATACAAATTGTTTGCCATGAAGTGAATCCTGCATCCAGAGACTGAGATGAAATATTTAATTGTAGGAGGGAATTAACATTGGTGGCCTACAAGTTCCTAGAAAGTGGGTGCAGGGTATTATGTGTAACTATCATTGAAACAGAGACATCCTGGGGAGACAAGTGTACTCTGTATGATGAATTTAAAGGAGGCGAGTGCACACATGACAAATAATCCTCCATGATTGCTGCCAGTGATTGACAGGGTCCTCCAAGGCATCAGTTGGACTTGAGACCACTTGGGACCAATCCTGCTCAGGATGGATGTTGCTTTATTAACTTCTGGTCTGGATTTGTCTTCCCTTGTAGCTAATTTGTTCCTTCTTTTTGTTTGTTTTACTCTCTCTCCCCTACCCCCATCTTCCAAAATTCTTTTTATGAAAAATAAGATGTCGAGCTTCCATAGGAACTGGTCCCTTTCTATTAGTTTTGTCTAGTATTCATCAAGCCCATTTGATCTGAATATTTACTTCTTTAAGTTCAGGAAGTTATTTTCTATAACTTTATGTATACTTAGCCTGTTCTTTTGGAGGAACCCTTTCCATAAGAACAGGTCAGACAGTCTTGTGTAAGGATGGAGAGCCTGACCTTGTCCTCAGCAGGAGGATGGTGGCAAATTCTGCTGATGACAATGTTCCCTTCCTTCTGAAACTACCATGGGACTCTCTGCATTTGCTCGTGTATAATAGAGAGGGAGAGTCTATGTGTAGAAAAGCAGGAGGTCAAGTTACAATCAACTCAAGGAGTAAGGTGCAGGGTGTGCTGAGCCAGCTGCTCTGCTTTCTCAGTGTGCCAGGTGCGGTGGCTAAGTTTATTTCCTTGTAGGTATAGTATGTGCTGCTGTCCTCTGGGGAAAGTTCTCCTTACTCTGTCTCCCTCCTGCCTCCTGTGTCTTCTCTATTTTGTGAATTCCTGCTTATTATTAAAGAGCCTGGGCCTCTTTGAAGTTTTTATTTATCAGCTGATGCAGAAGTGTCTTTCTATCCCCTATTCACTCTGGCTGCATAGATCTGTGCATAGATCTATTGGTATGTGTCCTTGCAGGTTGGTATTTGTTGTTGTTGTTGTTGTTAATAATCTTCTTCCTCTCTTAGTCATGGTCCTTTAAGAGAAAAGAAACTGGATCCTGTTTGTGTGTGTGTCTTTCTAACATCGAAGCAGCATCTTGCTTGGAAGTCTTTAAAAAGTGAGTGCTGGATTTCCCTGGTGGTCCAGTGGTAAAGAATGCAGGGGACTTGGGTTCGATCCCTGGTCTGGGAAGATCACATGTGCAGCAGCGCGACTAAGCCTCTGAGCCACAGCTGCTAAGCTCAGGCTGTAGAGCGTATGCGCCACAAAAGAAGCCACTGCAAGGAGAAACCCAGGCACTGTAACTAGGAAGTAGCCCCTGCTCGCCACAACTAGAGAAAAGCCTTCATACAGCCATGAAGACCCAGCACAGCCAAAAAATTAAATAAATAATAAAGTGAATGAAAAAACATTAATTTAGAAAAGTGAGTGCTATATAAAAGGGGTCACCCAAGAAGCCAGACAGAGAGTGACCAAGAGGTTTTTGAGTTAAGATGTGACATTTCTCCAGGGGCTGGGCTTCATATGTGTGCTAGACAGAAGCAGAAAAAGCAAGACAAATTAATATGGACAAAAAGGAATTCCAAGAAAGATCTGTGGAAAGCCTCAAATAGGGTCCTTCATAGTAAATGTTTGAAACAGAGAAACAACAATAATTTGGAGCCCCCCAGAAGAAAGGTGACAGCTAAATTACAGTCAAACAAAATGATAGTTTTATTATGAGCATAATATATAGGAATTTTTTTACATATTTAAAATTTTTTATACAACTTTTAAAGGTTGCTTCCCATTTACAGTTATTATAACATATTGGCTGTGTTCCCTGTGTTGGGCACTGCTTCCTGAGGCCAGCTGACTTCTGATACTTTGTTTCTCACTTCTCCACCTCTACATTCCCCTGGCCCATTCCCACTGGTTACCACTATTTCATTCTCTATGTCTGTGAGTCCACTTCTTTTCTGTTATATCCACTGGTTTGTTGTATTTTTTAGATTCCACATGGAAGTGAGCTCATACACTATTTGTCTTTGTCTGACTTGTTTTGCTGTGTATAATGCTCTCCAAGTCCGTTTGCAGGTTGCTGCAAATGGCAAAATTGCATTCTTTTTTTTTTTTTTTTTTAATGGCTGAGTAGGTTTCCCATGTATGTATCCACATCTTTGCTATCCATTCATCTGTTGATGGTCACTTAGGTTTCATCCATATCTCAGCTATTGTAAATTGTGCTTTTATGAACCCTGGGGTGCATGTAGAAATGATACAATTTTAAGGGCCCACTAGGAAAACGTATTGCTATAATGTAGGCTGAGCCTGTGTATTTATTTTGACATGCATTTCTCACTGCTGGTATGATTCTTTTAACTTTTTCAGGGACTGGAAAATTTTCAAGGTACGATACGGAGGTCTGAATATTACATTTCCATTTTCAGATGTCCCAGTTACTCTGGCAGAACCTTTCTTATTCTCTCTAGGATTGAACTAGCTCCTGGGAGGAATTAAGATATTTGATGTTCTTGTATTGGTGCTCAGCGTCTTTAGATGAAGGAGGGTATTATGTTATTTCTTTCTAAAAGCAAAATAGAAGTGAAACACATTTTCTCTTTGAAAGAATGGGCTTTCACATTTATCGTTTTTAGCTCTGTTTTTGAGCTAAAATAACCGTGCTGGTGAGATGAGTATCCTTCCAGAATGTGAGCTCTGAGTGCACTTTTTTAGGTTAAGTCTTCATTTATAGTTTTACATTTCCCCAGTGACTTCTCCACGTGCTGTACTCTTTATAACTTTCCATCACCATTTTAATTTCACTTTCAGGTGTCCTGATGGTGATGGTGAAAACAATATTATCATTTACCCTTTGTAGAGCATTTGTTTTTGGGCTGGCCACTATGCAAAATTCTTTGTAAGTACGATTCTGTCTGACTCTTATAAGGATCCTATGGAGTAAGTATTATTATTGTGCCCATTTTTCCTTCCAATTTTATTGAGGTATAATTGCAGTTGGTAAAGAACCTGCCTGCAATGCAGGAGACCCCAGTTTGATTCCTGGGTCGGGAAGATCCGCTGGAGAAGGGATAGGCTACCCATTCCAGTATTCTTGGGCTCCCCTGGTAGCTCAGCTGGTAAAGAATCTGCCTGCAATGTGGGAGACCCAGGTTCGATCCCTGGGATGGCAAGATCCCCTGGAGAAGGGAACAGCCACCCACTGCAGTATTCTGACTTGGAGAACTGCATGGACTGTGTAGTCCATAGGGTCACAAAGAGTCGGGGATGACTGAGTGACTTCAGAAGAAAAAAAAAGTGACTTTATGTCTCAAGCACTTAAAAAAATTTGTTCCTTTAGGGGTCATTACAGACATGAGCGACTTTCACTTCACTTCACTTAACAATTGACATACATCACTGTATAAGTTTCAGGCACACAGCATAATGATTTGACTTACATATATCACTAAAGGATTGTCACATTAAGCTTAGTGAACATCCATTGTCTCATAAAGACACAAAATTAGAGAGATAGAAAATATTCTTTTGCTTGTGATGAAATGATAGACTGTCCCACTTTACACAAGGGAAATAGAGGTTTAGATGGATAATTTTCCTAAGGTCACACAGCTAGTAAATGACAAAGCCTCTTTCTTTCTGCTTGGTACGGGAGAGTTCACATGGTTTCCATAAAAAGGATAGTAGCCAAATAGCAAAGCTTTTTGTTCCAGTCAAATGCTTTCTGAGAAATGCTTCCTAAATGCTGGAAGCATTATGCCTTCAGCCAGGGAACAGGTGTTATCAGTATCATTAGAGATACTTTTTTTTTTTTTAGCAGAAAGAATTTTTGGCTTAAGTGCTGTTGGTTAAAATTCCTCTTAGAATGACCTTTGTTTAGCAAAACATGTAAAAGGCCGTTTTGATGGTGGGAAGAAGCTATGTAAAATCTGAACAGGAAATTTGGGGATTGAGAGAGTTTGAAAGGAGAGGTGAAGAGTTTGAGGAGGAATAATAGGAGACAAGCAACGTGAAGGGATGCTGGAGACCAAGGAGGGACCCTGGAGTGACGCTCCCTGAAGAGAAGGGATTGGCCCTGGAAGAGAAGGGAATGGCTAGTGACAGGAAGAGTCTTGTGCAGCATGGAGGTGTTTGCCCTCCTCAGCTGCAGGATGGTTGCCTCTGTTACCCTAAAGCTGAAAGTGTCAGTAGCTCAGTCGTGTCTGACTCTTTGCGACCCCATGGACTGCAGTCAGGCTTCTCTTCATGGAATTCTCCAGGCAAGAATACTGCCATTTTCTTCTCCAGGGGATCTTCTCAGGGATCACACCCAGGCCTCCCACATTGCAGGCAAGTTCTTTACCCTCTGAGCCACCAGGGAAGCCTCCAATACTCCTGAACCTCTAGCAAAGTCTGCTACAGGCTCTTCATAACTTTGTGGTGATTTAGAGAGATCAGAGTACTGCCACCCAGAATGACATAGGATAAAAAACACCAGGAGGTGAAAGGCAGGGAGGCGATTGCAAATTCAGAGGAAGCAGAACTTGAGCTAGAATTGATCTGTAGAAGTGTGGGCTTACCACAGCTGTCCCTGGAGGCACTCGGCGGGGAGGAAAATTTCTCTCCAGCTGTGACACAGGGCTTCTCGGCTATCTTATTTAAAATCTCAAGAATGAGGTGGCATGAGCACCGCTCAAGGAGTAGGAGTGTCTGGAAGGTAATATATGGCTTGTACTCTGGGCTTTGCAGGTAGGAACTTGGTGGGCAGGTGGAGACCTAGCAAAATTAGGAAATACTGGCATGTTATAAAAGCTGTGATGTGATAGAGACAGCTCTGGCAACCACAAGTGTGTAAACTGAGATGTACAGAGGCTGAAAGACATTCTCTGTGTCTACAGTCAGAGAAATTACACAAACTAGGACTTACGGCTCCTGATTTCCAATCAAGGGCTCTCTGACACATCCTCACCCTAAGAATTTTTAATTTCCTTGGCTCCCACCATCTTTTGGCCACTCCAGTATTTCACAATAACGCTATAGAATGTCTGGGAATCAGAGAAATGTCCTTTGGGATTCTGGTCAGGCTTCAGTAAGAGATGAGGTTGAAAGCAAAGCAGACGGCTGAGTTTTTGGGTGGTCTGCCAATGTTCTTCTCATGGGTCCCAGTTAAGGGTCTTTGGTTGAAAACCTGACTCCATTACATTAAGCAAAGCAGGACATTAACTGGAAAAGATATGGGGAGGCAACGGACCTGAAGAACAGCTCAAAAGCAAGGCTGGATACCCTGGTTTTCTCTTTTCCCCTAACCTTCCTTTCTCCCTTCCTCCCTCCTTCCCTCTCTCTCCCTTCAGTCCCTCAGTCATGTCTGACTCTTTGCAACCCCATGAATTGCAGCACGCCAGGCCTCTCTGTCCGTCACCAACTTCCAAAGTTCACTCAGACTCATGTCCATCAAGTCGGTGATGCCATCCAGCCATCTCATCCTCTGTCGTCCCCTTNCTAAAACCAGCTTGAACATCAGGAAGTTCACGGTTCACGTATTGCTGAAGCCTGGCTTGAAGAATTTTGAGCATTACTTTGGTAGCCTGTGAGATGAGTTCAATTGTGCGGTAGTTTGAGCATTCTTTGGCATTGCCTTTCTTTGGGGTTGGAATGAAAACTGTCCTTTTCCAGTCCTGTGGCCAGTGCTGAGTTTTCCAAATTTGCTGACATATTTCCCTTTCTCTTGCTTTTGTTTTCTTTGCTTCAAACATTCAGAATTCAGTGTCTTGGAAGAGAGAGTTGTATTGGCTGACTTTGGAGCAGGTATCTGTTCCTTGTCACCTGATCAGGGAACCTTGAGTGATAGTCCCACTGAGGCAGGAGATGTGATGACCCCAGAATTCTGTCAGGGGCAGGGGGGAGCTGAGTCCTGCCCAAATAAAAGAGAAAGAGACCATGTATTTCTCATTCTTGAGGTCAAGGACACCTGCTGACTACAGAAAGTTTGGGAGTCCAAAAGGGAGGGGCACCACTTCATAACAGGTGGTGTCATCCTTCCCACAGGTCTCTGTGCTGGAATTCGCTTGGCTAAGAGATGCACACACACAGGGGAGGATGCTGTCATACCAAACAGGGACTCAGAACCAGGCAAACAAGAGGACTGGCCTCCGGAAACCTGGAGGACCTGCTCCACGTAAGTGATCGAAACTGCCACAGATGTGCGACCCTTTCTCTGCCCACTTGTGTATGTCTATTCACACATACTTTTTTCCTCCTAAGAAACACAGTACTTATTTTACTACTCTCTTTCTCTTTTTTATTTAAAAATTTTGGCTGTGCTGGGTCTTCATTGCAGCACTCGGGCTCGGTTGCTCCATGGCATGTGGGATGTTATTTCCCTGGCCTGGGACTGAACTCAAGTCCCCTTCATTGGAAGGTGGGTTCTTAACCATTGGACCATCAGGAAATCGCCTGCCTCTTTGTTGAAATTCATTTCTCCAAAGCAGACAAGCCAGGGCCTTGTCACTGGCCACTGGCCCTTGTGGTCTAGCGCTTAGGATTCAGTGCTGTCTCTGCTGCAGCCTGGATTCAGGCTCTGGTTGCGGAACTGAGATCCTGCTTCAAGCCACTTCAGGCCAAGGTCACCCAAGATCACTTGCATACATCGTGGGAAAGTAGTTTTTCACAAGAAAATCAGGGTGCAATGATCGCAAGTGGGGGAAGAAATGCCAGGTGGCCTTAAACCAATAAATGCTCTTCTATATTCATTTATACACTTTATTAATATCTCCTGCTACCTTGGGCTTCCCTGGTGGTGCAGATGATAAAGAATCTGCCTGCAATACAGGAGACCTGGGTTCGATCCCTGGGTCTGGAAGATCCCCTGAATAAGGGAATGTCTACCTACTTTAGCATTCTTGCCTGGAAAACCCCACAGACAAAGGAGCCTGGAGGACTAGTCCATGGAGTCGAAAAGAATAAGACATAACAGCAGCTAACACTTACACATTTTCCTGTTACTTTGAATAACCAGGGCCCAATTTTCTTTCGAGCACACTAAAGATGTTTTGCTTCGCATTACTATGTTAAAATATGGGCAGCCATGGACCTTATTAGTAAATTGGGCTGCCATGCTTTTTGGATGTAAATAAGAATAAACTCATTTATTTAAGTGATGGGAATTAATTCAAGTAATGAAATTCATAGAGATAGCATGTTTTGTGATGTACTTTTATTCAGGCTTTAATAATAATGCCATCTCACACATCTATTAATATAATACTGTATAGTTTACTAAGTATGGCAGATATTACTGGTTTCCTACTCACTATCCATTCTCCTCTTCTTTCTTACTCACAGAATCTTAATTTTGTTCAAGGAGGCAAAATGCTCAGCTAAAAATACTTCCCAGTCTCCTTTGTAGGTAGGAATGATCCTGCAACAGCCGATGAGATGCGAATGGAAATTTGCTGGGGAATTTTAGGTATTACGTTCTTCTTGCGAATCAAGCTTTTTCTTGCCTGTTTTGTCTTCATACCTTCCTTCTTTCCTTCTCCCCTCCTTTCTGTTGGTCTGTTTGGAGTCTGGAAAGGAGGTCTCTATGTAAAAGCCACTTGCAGAAAGACAGAAGACGGGTATGTTGATGGGATCATGAAGTCACCATACCAGTCATGGATCACTAGCCTTCAGAATACCTGTGGTGTGCAAAAATAAACACCTGATTGTTTCAACTGTTGTCAATTTTTTTTTTTTACAGTCACATACAATCCTAATGAATACACTAAATAGTCTCACTAATATTTTATTAAATTATTGGAAACTTGCTACCACTGGGCAGCAGTAGAATTATAATCCATCTTTTATAGATGAAGAAACTGATTCTCGGAGAGGCTCAGTGGCCCCTTCAAGATCAAAGTACAGTACATGGCAGTTTGATGTCCAAATTGGTACTCTTTCCACTTAGCCATTGGTTTTCAACTGTCCCTGAAATCTACTTGGGGGCAAAATTGAGGATCAGCCTTTGGAAAACTGTGTGTGTATATATGTGTTTTGCCATGACATTGGCATTAGTGGGAAGCAGTGGTACTGAATGTTCTGTTGTGCATAGGACTGTCTCTGGTAATGAAGAACTGTCCTGCTCCAAATGCCAATAGTAGTTCCGTTGAGAAATACTGAGCTAAATTAAGCCAAAGAGAATTATGTGTTTACTGACTCAGAACTGACAATAAGGCTGCCTCATAATGATACTTCATAAATGTTAGGTGCTAATGATATCACCACCATCATCAACATCATCATCATCATAACTATTCTGGGCATTTGAGACTACAATGAATTTAAAGGTTGCCTGTTTCTATACCTACATTCTGCTGCTCTACACCTAAACTGTTAAGCTTAGGTGTAGAGAAGATGGTGGACTGGATGATTGGTAATGGATAGGGAACAAGTAGGAGAGGCACTGGGTTGAAGCTTTCAATGATGACAAAGATTTGAGATCATATATATTATATAATATAATACACTATATATATATATATATACACACACACACACACATACAGTTCTATATATGCATTTCTATATATACTCTCTCTATATAAAGTGTATATATATATACACACACACACGGTTCTGGAGGGATAGAATGTATAACAAGTAGTCAGGAATTCTTGAGACCTACATTTCTGAGATGGTGCAGTTCTCAGCCAAGGGTTGGACTGAAGATGAAGATGTTAAAAAGCTGAAATAGGTCAGGATGTCAGATGGGTTTTCACCATGGCATGGTGGTCTGGGCCATGGTGGAGGGAAGGCCATTGGCCTGAGAGTTCAAATCTTGCATTTGTCCCTGGTGTTTGCAGTTGATCCTGTTTTCTTCTACAGCTAGTTTGGTCTTTTCATGTCTCAATGCACAAGCTGGCTTATTATTTCCATCTGTGTGTTCATGTCTGAGGAAGCTTCTATCCCAGCTTACACCAATGCCTCCTTTCTTTGAGGACAAATTGGTACTCAGCTACACAGTATTTTGTACTGGCTTGAAAATATTTGATGTGTGTCAATCTGGTCTATATTCCAACTTCACTAAATTCCAGCTGTAATCTTGGAAACAATTAAACCATACTTTTCATGTCTCATCTCCTGCACTGAAGCAGTGAATGAAATATTACTCGAGTGCCTGAATCACACCATGGCTAGAGTGGAGGTAGGAGAATGTCATGTTAAAGGCCTCCAAGAAACCAATCAGTAGTCCTTTCCAGCCACTGTGCACTTTGCCTATGGCTGGTGACACACACACACACCTGAATATTGTCGACAGTACTTATCAGGTACCAGTGTTTTTCTCTATGCACTTTCTTCTATCACACCTCTGTATGGTGACTGTGGGCTTTTGGCTGCTCAGCATCCAACCCCCTGATTTTCTTTTGGTAATCCATGCCTCCTGCTCTCTCGGTACATGTGGTTCTGCTGGAGCTAACTCCACCCTAAATGCTAGGGTTTGCATGGTGGAAGTCTGACTTCCCCAGACACAGTGATCAGGTAGGGGGTGAACATATGACCCAATTAGAGCCAATGAGATACCTTGAGATTTTTGCTGAGATTTCTGGGATAAGCAGGCACTCTCATTAAGAGGAGAAGAAATATGGACGGGTATCCATGTTACCTTCAGAAGGAGCCAAACCACAGGAAACAGAGCTGAAAGACAGAGAGAGAAACCAGGTATTGGTGGAGAAAGAGAAACTGGATATTTGTGACATCATTTTAGCCCTGAATCAGACCGGACCTGAAGTCACCTTCCCTGGGCTCTGCAATTACAGGAGCCAGTTGCATTCCTTTTTCACTTGAACTGCTTTGGATGGGTTTTCCTTTTCTGTAATGCAAAGGATTCAAATGAATGCTGAATTTTCCCAGAGTGTTGAAAGCAGTCTCTCCTATGACACAAGCATCTCTAAGTCAGTGCCCCCTGTCTTATCTTTGTGTTTCCAGCAGAAGGCAACATGCCTGGCACCTGAGATGCCTCCAAACCATGCTTATTTAATGGCAAATGGAAATGGGGTCCTCAGGTCCACAGCATTAGCCTCTCCCTATCCTGCCAGATTGGAATCTGCATTTTAACAGGATCCCAGGTGATTGATATTCACATTGAAGTTTGAGGCAGACCTACAGGCAATTTCATTGCGCCAACATTTAGCCTGGAGTGGTTTTGCACAAGCAGTACCCCATCAGTTAAGTGATTTCGGGTGTATGTCAGGCTTCTTTCCATGGGCATCTTGCTCACTTCTATAAATGTATAGATAAAGGTGCTCAGAAAGCAGGAACAGCATCCACAGCTGGTCAAGGCCCATGGAATGAGGGATGTGAAAGCTCCCTGTGGTTGCCCTATGGATGCCTGGACCCCTCCCTGTCACCACATCCTGGCCACCTGCCAAAGGGCCAAATATTTGTTTGCTTATGACTATGTTAACAGCCCACCGGATTCTTCTTGATTTGGGGAGCCTGAAGAAAGCTCATTGAAACCTGAAATCTGTCACAGTCAAGGGAATACTACATGTCAAAACGAAATCTGGGCCTCCATCCTGCAGCATCCTAGCCACATGGCTGGGTCCAGAGTTCGATGTTCAGTCTTTGTGAGCATGCATTTTTTTGGAGGCCCAAAAGCAAACAAGCATTGTATAAATGACAGAAAAAAATGACAAATACTCTCATTTCTTAGCTTGCTTTCAGGTGATAAGAAAACTTGTCTCGCCAAACCCTCTAGAGATTAGATGTTAGTTACACTTGGCAATGCTCATCTTTTCTTTTCTTCTGGCTTCTGTTTGCCTCATTTAATAAGAATATAGTTCTACCATAAGAGATTTTCACACAATCATAACATGAATTTTGAGTAAATCTATAGCGTCTCATCTAAGGATCACATATGCATGTTCTATATCTAAGTATATGTGACAAATTATTTGCATAACTTGTGTATAAGACAGGGTAGAAAGAATGAGTCATTTCTTTTCTGTAATTTAAGAGTTTGTTTAAAAACAGCTGGTTGGAGACTTCAAGCTGGGGGTAGGCAAGGAACACAGTCCTGTTCTTCCTAGCTGCGGTTTGCTCTCCAGGATGAGGGAGTGATGACTGAGTCAGCATTGTCCCCAGGGGGACGTGATCCTGGCATTGCCATTGGCAGTTGCTCTTCCAGGCTTTGTGAACCACGTGGGATAACTTCAGACCTTTGGCCTTGATTTCTTCCAGCCTCCAGGATAGAGTTGAGAGTCAGTTGTAGATCAGTCCTCTGGGTTGCAGTGATGATGCCTGATGAAAATATCTAAGGACTTCCAGGAGTTCCTCCCGGCTTTGAGATGATTACCTAACTACTCTGATGAAAGTGTCCCAGTGGACACCCAAGCAGTAACTTGCATTTTAATATTCAACATGTTACTCATCCTTTGTTTCTTTGTGGCAGGTTAAATGCCTGCATTTCCATAATGTTTGCCAGCCAACATGGCTTATAGCTCCAATAAATGGCAGAGAGCAAAGGCATCACAGCCTAAACGCAACGTATGGTGGAACACGCTCAGCTGGCTGTAGCCTGGAAGAACACTTATGGGGCAAGAACTTGACACAGCTGGTAACACGGACTCTCACTGCTGAAGGCTGAGGCCAGTCCTCAGAATGTGGGGGAAATCAAGAGCATGACAATAGATGGCTATCTATATCTCATATCCATTCATCTATATGGATATATACATATATGTCCTTGAGCATGTAGATGTAGTTATAAGGAAGCTACTAACATATTAGAACTGAGCAAAGTGGGACTAAACACCCACATTAGGCTTGAATGCCCCTACCTGGTGGTACCTGGGCTTCTCAGGTGGTGCCAGTGGTAAAGAATCATCCCGGGAATGCAGGAGATATAAGAGACACAAGTTCAATCCCTTGGTTGGGAAGATCCCCTGGAGGAGAGGGCATGGCAACCTACTCCAGTATGCTTGCCTGGAGAATCCCATGGACAGAGGAGACTGGCCGGCTCCAGTCCATGGGATCACAAATCATTGGACATGACTAAAGTGATTTAGTACGTACACATGTACTTGGTGGTACCTAACCTAACACAGGTTAGGGCTTGAGTACACTATCAGCTGGTTGGCATAGACAGTGTCTTCCTGGAGAAGGAAATGGCGACCCACTTCAGTATTCTTGCCTGGAAAATCCCATGGATGGAGGAACCTGGCGGGCTACAGTCTAAGGGGTCGCCAAGAGTCAGACACGACTGAGTGACTTCACTTTCACCTTCTTTGGTCCAGGAGAGGTACCAGTTCTTTTAGATTTGTCAAACTGTTGGTTGCTTCACTTTTTTTTTTTTTTAAGAAATTTTGTGTCTTTTATTTATTTTAAACAATGTTTTCATTTTATTTTTTTAAACCATTTTAATATTTTTTTAAATTTTCACTTTATTCTACTTTATAATAATGTATTGATTTTGCCATACATTGACATGAATCCACCACAGGTGTATACGTACTCCCAATCCTGAATCCCCCTCCCACCTCCCACCCCACATCATCTCTCTGGATCATCCCCGTGCACCAGCCCCAAGCATCCTGCATCCTGCACCGAATATAGACCGATGCCTCATTTCTTACATGATAGTATACATGCTTCAATGCCATTCTCTCAAATCATCCCACCCTCTCCCTCTCCCTCAGAGGCCAAAAGTACATTCTATACATCTGTGTCTCTTTTGTTGTCTCACATACAAGGTCATCATTACTATCTTTCTAAATTCCATATATATGTGTCAGTATACTGTATTGGTGTTTTTCTTTCTGGCTTACTTCACTCTGTATAAAAGGCTCCAGTTTCATCCATCTCATTAGAACTGATTCAAATGTATTCTTTTTAATGGCTGAGTAATACTCCATTGTGTATATGTACCACAGCTTTCGTATCCATTCATCTGCTGATGGACATCTAGGTTGTTTCCATGTCCTGGCTATTATAAACAGTGCTGCAATGAACATCGGGGTACTTGTGTCTCTTTCAATTCTGGTTTCCTCGGTGTTTATTTATGTGTGTATTTGGCTACACTGGGTCTTAGTTGGAACATGTGGTGTGATCCTGACCAGGGAGAAAAATCAACCCCTTCTTCCCCCAGGCCCATGCTCTGGCACTGCAAGTGTGGAGTTCTAGCCACTAGACCACCAGGGAAGTCCCTGGTTCACTTTTCAAAAACAACTTTGTATTGGCAGTGAATAGGCAGAAAATATCCTCCTTCCTTTGACCTTCAGAGGATAATAATTTGCTGACCTTGATTGAGTGTACTCTTCTGGCAACTGTGCTGTGTATATATGTCATCCAGCCAGTGGGCCTCTAGGATAGCCACTTTTCTTAGCCCCATTCGCAGATGAGGCTCAGAGAAGTGGAGTAACACAGCCAATAGCCAGGAGAAACAGCAGTCTCTCAGCCCAGAGTCCAAGGTATTCCCATGCAATGCTTTTTCCCAGTTAAAGAGGTTGTAGTTCTTATTTCAGATCAATTTAATGACTTTCTAAATTGAAAACCTAGAATAGAATAAATGATTTNTTCAATGCCATTCTCTCAAATCATCCCACCCTCTCCCTCTCCCTCAGAGGCCAAAAGTACATTCTATACATCTGTGTCTCTTTTGTTGTCTCACATACAAGGTCATCATTACTATCTTTCTAAATTCCATATATATGTGTCAGTATACTGTATTGGTGTTTTTCTTTCTGGCTTACTTCACTCTGTATAAAAGGCTCCAGTTTCATCCATCTCATTAGAACTGATTCAAATGTATTCTTTTTAATGGCTGAGTAATACTCCATTGTGTATATGTACCACAGCTTTCGTATCCATTCATCTGCTGATGGACATCTAGGTTGTTTCCATGTCCTGGCTATTATAAACAGTGCTGCAATGAACATCGGGGTACTTGTGTCTCTTTCAATTCTGGTTTCCTCGGTGTTTATTTATGTGTGTATTTGGCTACACTGGGTCTTAGTTGGAACATGTGGTGTGATCCTGACCAGGGAGAAAAATCAACCCCTTCTTCCCCCAGGCCCATGCTCTGGCACTGCAAGTGTGGAGTTCTAGCCACTAGACCACCAGGGAAGTCCCTGGTTCACTTTTCAAAAACAACTTTGTATTGGCAGTGAATAGGCAGAAAATATCCTCCTTCCTTTGACCTTCAGAGGATAATAATTTGCTGACCTTGATTGAGTGTACTCTTCTGGCAACTGTGCTGTGTATATATGTCATCCAGCCAGTGGGCCTCTAGGATAGCCACTTTTCTTAGCCCCATTCGCAGATGAGGCTCAGAGAAGTGGAGTAACACAGCCAATAGCCAGGAGAAACAGCAGTCTCTCAGCCCAGAGTCCAAGGTATTCCCATGCAATGCTTTTTCCCAGTTAAAGAGGTTGTAGTTCTTATTTCAGATCAATTTAATGACTTTCTAAATTGAAAACCTAGAATAGAATAAATGATTTGCTAAGAAGAAGAAAACATCACACAACTCCTTCCTTACCTGTGGGTAATTATAGAAGGATCTTTGTTTTTGGCTTTTTTTTTTTTTAAATAAAAGAAAACTTTGTTTCATCCAGAGACCCAATTAAGATCTAATTTCTGAACTGAATCATCATCATGTATCATCCCTCTTTTGAATCAAATGAACAGTTTCATGGAAATGTCCTATTTGAGTGCAAGAAGAAAGCAATTATTTTTGTTTTGTTGCCATTTAGAATCAGCTGATGTGGAATGATTTAGGGGGACTTATTTAAGTGTTTTCTTAATCAGACATGTGAGCAGGGGACCTCAGTGACCCCCTTATTAATAAAGATGCATGTTGAAAACAGTCACATGTGGATGTTGGTTTTTAGAGATTGAGTCCTCAGGACATTACAAAGATATCCTGTGATGTTCATAGCAGGTTGAAAAAAAAACCCGCCAAACCTGTCATCTTCCACAGTATTATGTACTTAAAAATAAGGATAAAGACATTGTCTGTGCATGACAAGCGTTACTGTCTCATGTCATAGCTCTGTGCTCACTGACAGGAGATGGCTGCAGAGCACAGATTTGGTTAGCCAGGGACTACACAGAAATCTCTCTGGCCTATTGAATGACTTTCCAGGTAGCTCAGTGGGTAAGGAATCCACCTGCAATGCAGGAGGCACAGGAGATGAGGGTTCGATCCCTGGGTTGGGAAGATCTCCTGGGGAAGGGAATACAACAGTATTCTTGCCTGGAGAATCTCAGGGACAGAGGAGCCTGGCAGGCTACATTCCATGGGATCAAAAAGATTCAGACATGACTGAGGCAACTGAGCACATCAAATGACTAGTAAGAGGCAAGAAGTTAGGTAGATTTTGATTAACAGTAGTGTTATAGGCTGGTGACATCATAGACTAGTAGTAGTCAAGGACCCAGAATGATCCGTGGGCTTATGAACTTCCTCAAGAAACAATTCCTGGGTTTCCCTTAACTTTCCCTGAGTATTAAAAGAAAACATGGTATCTTAGGTTTCCTTTTCTAGGTGGAGGTGTCAGAAGAGATGACATTGTCATTTACCAGCGAACCCTGTGTTGTTATTGACTTCATAACATTGGCAACGAAATTAAATGAGATGAAATTCTTTGTACAGCTCAATACTTAGAGTGCTCGATGGTCTAATACTGAAAGAACTATTCTTCAAATGAACAAAAGCAAGTCCTCCATCAACAGTCTTGTTTAAACCTCTGATTTGGAAATAAGGGAAACAGTACTCAGTGAGGAAAGGACAATGAACAGGGGTTGTAAGCCTGGTAGTAAAGAAAGAGGGTTACGTTTGTTTGTTTGTTTGTTTGTTTTTGACTGTGTTGGGTCTTAGCTGTGAATTGCAGGCTCAGTTGCTCGGCAGCATGTGGGATCTTCCTTCCACTACCAGGGATCAAACCTGTGTCCGCCACATTGGAAGGCAGATTCTTAACCATTGGACCACCAGGGAAGTCCTAGAATCAAGTTTAAGGTCAGGTTTCCTTCAATAAAAATCCTCTGCAAAAGACAACCTTTTTTTTTTTTTTTTTTAAATTACTCTGTGGAGGAGATAGAGCAGAGGCGCATCGTTTCTATCCTCAAAGCAAAAGCTACAAACAGAAAACGTGTTGAACCCACAATCCAACATTTTGACTGGAGGATGTCACCAGCTGTGTTCTTCTAGGACTTTCCTTTGGTTGTCCAGAAACTCACAGTCCCTGTTCTGTTCAGAGAGATGCTCCCGACTGAGGAATGACCAGGTTTCCAATTTCCTTCTCCATCTTGCTTTCAAAGTGTTGACTAAAGGCTGGGAGGAGTGAATGAAGAGGAACCCTCCAATGAAACCTTTAAGACATTTGCAAATGTTAACTTCTTATTCCATCTGAGCTTAATATTTTCTCATTCCCTTTGTTAACACTTGGGCAAGCAAAGCAGCCTAAAGCTGTATGCTTCACTCCCCTACCTCAAACAAACCAAAACAAACAGTGAATCCACAAACATGTATTTAAGACCCTGATTTGGGACTCACAGAAATGATACCAAGCAAGGATGTTTAGAGTTTTGGTTGAAATGCCCTTTCTCCTTGGCTCATAGTTTTGGGTACAGCTTGCAGGCACTGAAGGAATTAATCTAGAAAAAAAAAAAAAATCAAAGGCTTTTAAACATTAAACAGCCTTTTCATGTTCATAAGCCATCTGTGCTGTGACTTCAACCAGCAGAGTCCTGGTATTGCCACCTGATCGCTCCTTGACTGCAAAACAAGCCTATGCTGTCCTGAGTTAGACGTGCCCCCCAGTCTTACTGATTTCATAGAGGGAGGTGTTGATGATGGGGCTCTGTTGTGCTCTAGGTCAGCCGGATGTAAACAGGAGTTGGGAGCAGACAAACATTCCCAGGATCCTGTAGGGGCTCATGGCATCTGGATTCCTTCCTCTCTTAAGTAGCAGGTCTGATTTCACTAGTCTTTTCTCTCCTAACTGCCTGGATCCAGCGTGGTTGTGTTTATGCCAAGAGTATTCTTCCACTGGGGGCAAAGCAACAGTAGCTTGGAAATTCAAATGCAGATTCTCAAAAGTATATAAAAATAATTCAGCAGAAATTTAAAGTACTGTAATGTGCAAGGGACATAGACAGAAATGTTCTTTGCACTCTTGGACTGTACGCTGTAGTAGGAGAGACAGATGAACACTTTAGGTACAGCACCAAGTGCCGTGGTGGGACAAGTTCGGGGGCAGAGACAGACTTGCATGGAGGGAGGAGGACCTAATCCCTACTGGATGGTGGTGGGGTGCTAGAAGGCTTCCAAGAGGAAGTGATGTCTCTTTAAGGGTCTGAAAAGTGAAATAGGATTTTCTAAAAAGAGTGGGAGAGATTGGCAGGACTGCTGGTGGCTTCCCAATAGCATCATCCTCTTCAACCTACAGTAATTGTTGCTGTTGTCAGTCACTAAGTCGTGTCTGACTCTTTGTGACCCTATGGACCGCCCTGCACCAGACTTTTCTGTGCTTCACCATCGCCCAGAGTTTGCTTCAACTCATGTCCATTGAGTTGGTGATACCATCCAACCATCTCATCCTCTGTCACCCCCTTCTCCTCCTGCCCTCAATCTTTCCCAGCATCAGGGTCTTTTCTAGTGAGATGGCTCTTTGTATCAGGTGGCCAAAGTATTGGAGCTTCAGCTTCAGCATCAGTCCTTCCAGTGAATATTCAGGGTTGATTTCTTTTAAGACTGACTGGTTTGATCATCTATAGTAACAGAAGCACCAGATGCTAGCCAGGCACATGGCTGCCCAGAATGAAGACTACATCTCCCAGCTTCCCTTGCAACTGGATATTGGCCATGCCTAAGTCGTGGCCAGTGAGAAGGAAACAGAAGTGAGTGTATATCCTGTTGGCTGTGTGCTTAAAGAGTGTGTCCTTCCTCCTGCCCTTTCCTGCCTGCTTCCTGTGGGCAGGAATGTGGATGAGGTCATGAGCTTTCTGGGAATGGCCCTGCCCCAACAGAAGACTAAGTCCTGTTCCTGGAAACATCTTATAGCCATGGGCTGTTTATGCTCAGATGGATCTGTGGAAGAAAAATAAACTTCTCTCTTATTTAAGTTACTGATAATCTGAGTGTCTTTGAAAGTAGCTATGTTTGTGTTCAAAATAATTCAAGAGGGAAGCTGGGCCAGATGTTTCTTTCTTCCTTTTGAGTAGCATGCTATCTCCTCTGTGAAGGGATTGTGTGAAACTGGGATTACTGAGATCACCATGCTGAACAGAGTACCTGCTCCTGTGGAACTAGACTCCAGTGAGGCTGTTTGTAAGTCTTCGCAAGCAGAATAATAATAATGATGATAATGATAGAAAAAAATATGGTAGAGCAGCCAGCATACACCAAGAACTTTCTCAGGGTCAGACTCCATGATAAGTACTTTTCATGTTATCCTTGCAATGGGCCTATGACTGACTTAATATTATGGCCCCATTTTGTAGATGGAGAATGAAGAGGTTAAGTACCTTGTTCAAAGCACCATTAAGGAGTTTGTTCTCCATTTGGAGAGCAGCAGGAAGCAAGGAGAGGTCTGAAGCATCCATGGGTATATATATGTATGGTCAGAGGTGTCGGTTGGGTTAATAGGTTAGTGTAAAGTTTAAGCTTAATCCAGACCCTGCACTCTCAGCTCACTGCTGCCTCTTGTTGGTGGCTGGATCCTTGGCTCTCTGACAGACTACACAGTTTGGTCTCTACAAAGCTGGCTGTCCCCAGCTTGCCAATGGCAACCACAGCTGCAATGGAAGCAATTCTAAACATTTTCTTTATTTTATGCTGATTAATTTTGAAATAATTTCAGACTTACAAAATGTTGTGAGAATATTGCAAAGACTTTTCTTATCTCCTTCACCCAGATTCACCAAATGTTAACATTTCATATAGCCACAGTAAAATGATAAAAACCAGGAAATCTACATTGATGTCATATTGTTATATAAGCCAGAGACCATTATCGTATTTCTCCAGTTGTCCATCACACGTCTCTTTTCTGGTCCAGGCTCCAATCTGGGATAGCTTGTTGTACTTAGCTGTTATGCCTACTAGTTACCTTTAATCTGTGACAACTTGCTCCTTAGTCTTTGTCATTCATGACCTTGACGCTTTGGGAAGAGTACTGGCCAGCTATTCTGTGCAATATTCCTTAGCTGGATTTGTCCAGGTTTTGAATTCAGGTTATACATTTATTTTATTCAAGTATGATTGCTTTATATGCTGTTTGTTTCTGCTGTACAATGAAGTGAATCAGCTTCGTTGCTGTTCAGTCACTAAGTCATGTCCAGCTCTTTGGGACCCTGTGTATGCTAGGCTTCTCTGTCCTCCATGACTTCCTGGAGTTTGCTTAAATTCATGTCCATTGAGTCAGTGATGCCATCTAACCATCTCATCCTCTGCTGCCTCCTTTTCCTTTTACCTTCAGTCTTTTCCAGCATCAGCATCTTTCTCCAGTCAGCTGTTCAAATCAGGTGGTCAAGGTATTAGAGCTTCAGCTTTAGCATCAGTCTTTCCAAATAATCAAGGTTGATTTCATTTAGGACTGACTGGTGTGATCTCCTTGCCATCCAAGGAAATTTCAAGAGTCTTCTCCAGCCCCACAATTCAAAAGCATAAATTCTTCAGCACTCAGCCTTCTTTATGGTCCATCTCTCACATCCCTACATGACTACTGGAAAACCATAGTCTGAGTATATGGATCTTTGCTGGCAAAGTAATGTCTCTGCTTTTAAATATGCTGTCTAGATTTGTCATAGCTTTTCTTCCAAAGAGCAAGCATCTTTTAATTCTATGGCTGCAGTCACCATCCACAGAGATTTTGGAGCACAAGGAAATAAAATCTATTATTGCTTCTACATTTCCCCCTTCTATTTGCCATGAAGTGATGGGACTGGATACCATGATCTCAGTTTTTTGAATGTTGAGTTTCAAGCCAACTTTTTCACTTGCCTCTTTCACTTTCATCAAGAGGCTTTTAAGTTCCTATTTAATTTCTGTCACTAGAGTGGTATTATCTGGATATCTGAGGTTGTTGCTATTTCCCCCAGCAATCTTGATTCCAGCTTGTGATTCATCCAGTCTGGTGTTTCTCATGATGTCCTCTGCATATAAGTTAAATAAGCAAGGTGATGATATACAGCCTTAATGGACTCCTTTTCCTATTTTGAACCAGTCATTTGTTCCATGTTAAGTTCTAACTGTTGCTTCCTGACCCACAGACAGGTTTCTCAGGAGGCAGGTCAGGTGGTGTGGTACTCCCATCTCTTTAAGAATGTCCACAGTTTGTTGTGATCCGCACAGTCAAAGGCTTTAACATAGTCAGTGAAGCAGAAGAAGATACTTTTCTGGAACTCCCTTGCTTTCTCCATGATCCAACTAATCAGCTATATGTATACATATATTCCCCCCTTCTTGAGCTTCCCTGTCCCCCCCATCCTATCCTTCTAGGTCATCAGAGAGCACCAAATTGAGCTCCTTCTGCTATATAGCAGCTTCCCACTAGCTATCTGTTTTACATATGGTAGTGCAAATATGGGGCTTCCTTGTAGCTAAGCTGGTAAAGAATCTGCCTGCAATGCATTAGACCCCGTTTCAATTCCTGACTTGGTAAGATCCCCTGGAGAAGGGATAGGCTACCCACTCCAGTATTCTTGGGCTTCCCTGGTGGCTCAGATGGTNAGCTAAGCTGGTAAAGAATCTGCCTGCAATGCATTAGACCCCGTTTCAATTCCTGACTTGGTAAGATCCCCTGGAGAAGGGATAGGCTACCCACTCCAGTATTCTTGGGCTTCCCTGGTGGCTCAGATGGTAAAGAATCCATTTTCAGTGTGGGAGACCTGGGTTCCTTCCTCAGGTTGGGAAGGTCCCCTGGAGAAGGGCATGGCAATCCACTCCAATATTCTAGTCTAGAGAATCCCCATGGACAGAGGAGCCTGGTAGGCTGCAGTCCATGGGGTCTCAAGAGTCAGACAGGACCTACGACTAAACAACCACCATATCTGGAGACATTAACTTTGAAAACGTGGTTCAGGTAGTGTCTGAGATGTTTCTCCATTGTGAAATTATTATTTTCTTCTCTGTAACTAGTCAGTTTTTAAGGGGATATGCTGAGATCATATAAACCTCTTGTATCTCATACTCGTGCCTATTAATTTTAGGCATCAATAACCTATGGGTTATCCCTTTGATAACCCTTGCTGGGAACAATTATTACTGTGGTTATTTGCCAAACACCACACACACCCTTATTTGACACCACCCTTATGGCAGAAAGAAAGAACTAAAGAGCCTCTTGTTGAGAGTGAAAGAGGAGAGTGAAAAAGCTGGTTTAAAGCCCACCATTCAGAAAACTAAGATCATGGCATCCAGTCCCATCACTTCATGGCAAATAGATGGGGAAACAGTNAATTAAAAAAAAAAACCAATAACTTCATAGACCACAGTTGGGAAAATCTTACACGTTCTTAAACCATATTAGTTTGTTAACTGTCAACATATAATCACATTCTGTTTCAGTGAAACAACAGAAATTAACAGGTATATTTATGCTGCCCTAAGAATTCTTTTGTCATACTTATCCAGGCCACACTTCACAAGAGAGCAACATGCTCTCTTATGAGTCCAGAATTCACTGTGTTAGTCTTGTCCATTCTTACAACGTCAGTTCACCACAACTCCAAGCTGACCAAAACGACTCCCTCCCTATTCTCCCCGTCTCTGAGAATGGTCCATCNGCCACACTTCACAAGAGAGCAACATGCTCTCTTATGAGTCCAGAATTCACTGTGTTAGTCTTGTCCATTCTTACAACGTCAGTTCACCACAACTCCAAGCTGACCAAAACGACTCCCTCCCTATTCTCCCCGTCTCTGAGAATGGTCCATCCAAATCTCCAGGCAGAAGTCTAGGAAACATTCTTGATGATTATTTCTTTCTTTCAGTCACTCCTTGTACTCAATCAATCCCCAGGTGCTATGGATTATTGCTCCTAAAATTCCCTCAAATCAGACTACTTCTTTTCAGAGTTCAGGCTTCCCTCATTTTTCATCTGTCTATTGCACTTGCCTCCTAATCTCTATAATTCCTGACTGCTGCTGCTGCTGCTAAGTCGATTCAGTCGTGTTCGACTCTGTGCAACCCCATAGACAGCAGCCCACCAGGCTCACCCATCCCTGGGATTCTCCAGGCAAGAACACTGGAGTGGGTTGCTATTGCCTTCTCCAATGCGTGAAAGTGAAAAGTGAAAGTGAAGTCGCTCAGTCGTGTCCGACTCTTAGCGACTTCGTGGACTGCAGCCTACCAGGCTCCTCCGTCCATGGGATTTTCCAGGCAAGAGTACTGGAGTGGGGTGCCATGGCCTTCTCCGCCGTAATTCTTGACTTAATCCCCTCAAATCCAAATTTCATACCTTAAGTGATTTTTCAAAAATATAAATGTGTTAATGCCATTCCTCCTACTTTCCAGCCAGACCCCACAATCCAACTTATTTACCAACTGGATAATTGTGTCTGAAACTGCTAATTCCCCCACTATCCATTCTTCCCTTTGAACTTTAGTAATAATATCCCTGAGTTTTTGCTGTGCACGTGACTGACCAGATAAAGACTGCATTTCCATTCTCTCTTGCAGTCATATCACTTGGTGCTGGCCAAAAGGGTATGAGCAGAAGTGATGAGTGAAATATCTGGTTCATTCACTTTAAAGGAAAGGAGCATGCCTTCTACACTCCTCCTGGAATACAGACATGCTGGTGGGAGTTGGAGTGGCTGTGCAGATCACGAGATGGAAGCCATGGGTTGAGATTAGAGTAACAAGATGGAAAGGGCCTGGGTATCCCACACTGTAAATCTGTCTTATCTCCCTGGATGATTTATGACTTGAGTTACAAGAGGGAAAATGAATGCCTATCATGTTAAAGCCACTGATATTGTGATGTCATTGTTAGAACAGGTGAGCCTATCTCCTAATATTATTGACTTCTGCCCATTTTTACTGCCATATCATTTACAACTTCCAAATCTAGCTAATGATCTTTGCTAGTGAGCCCTTAGAAATATGCCCCACTTATCTCTTGGGTTAATTTTCCATCCTTTCAAGATTCAGCAAGTCTTTCTTCCTCTGGAAGCCTCACTAATGCCTCCTTCTGTTGGGTATTTTAAAAATAGCTGTCCCCTGGTCTTTCATAGCATTCATGCTGTGCATTAATCTATTAAAGCATTTAATACATTGTGTNCCCCCACCCAACACACTCCACACAGATAATACACAGTCCCCCACACATACACTACCCTCATCCAACACACTCCACACAGATAACACACACTCCCCCGCACACACTTCACACTTCACATACCCAATACACACACACTCACAGTCACACCCGACATACACTCCCCAACAAACACACCCCACTCATTCAACACACACACAACACACACTCCCCTGAGACAGACTCCACACACTCAGCGCACTCACACCACTATGCACGCAACACATACACACACGTTCTACACTCACACACCCTCTGAATGCAAAGCCTGCCTCTCTGTAGGTGTCTGAAGGTGTCCCCCCACAGGAGCCCTCACTCGTCTCTGGTAGCGTCTTCGGGAGACGGTGGTCAGGGTCTGACGGTGCCCTCCTGGGCCCTATCCCTGATGGAGGGGCAGGAGGGAGACACAGGAGCTGAGGTCACTGCGGAAGTGGCCCGTGCATGTGCTCAGGGAGGGCGGGATGGAACGTGTGTGCGTCCTGTGGGTGAGTGTGTGTGCGGTGTGTGTGTGCATGCTTATTGCATGTGGGTGAGTGTGTGAGGTGTGTGTGTGCTGCTTACTGCGTGTGTGTTGTGTGTCTTGTGTGGTATGTGGTGTGTGTGTGGTATTCACCGTGTGTGATGTGTGTGGTATTTATTGTGCGCGTGGTGTTTATTGTATATATGGTGTGTGTGCAATTGGGTGGTGTGTGTTTGTGTGTTTTACCTGTGTGTGCGTTGGAGGGTTGTCACTCACACAGCACCCCCTCCCCTTTCACCCCAGCAGCCCAGCCCCTTGACAACTCACACACACACATCCCGAGCCCTGAGCCGAAGGCCTTGNTGTGCAATTGGGTGGTGTGTGTTTGTGTGTTTTACCTGTGTGTGCGTTGGAGGGTTGTCACTCACACAGCACCCCCTCCCCTTTCACCCCAGCAGCCCAGCCCCTTGACAACTCACACACACACATCCCGAGCCCTGAGCCGAAGGCCTTGAGTGGGAGGGACGTGCACACACCCCAGGACCCAGGGGCCGAGCGGGGCTGCGGAGGAGGGGGTCCTCATCTCCACTCGGGACGCAAGCCCCTCCTCCCGTCGCCCAGTCCACGGCTGGCCCGCAACTGTCCCCAGCCTCAGTCTCTCCTCAAACATGAAGGCTTCCATTTCCTCTGGAACAAAGTCCCAAAATGTCCCACAGCCAGAGAAGATTCCTGCACGCAGGGGTGCACAGCCCATGGCAAGAAGGGTGTCACGAGGCCCCATCGGCTCCCAGTCACTGACCCCTGGGAGAATGTGCAGAACTTCCAGTCTGGGGCTGACACCAGCTCAGATTTTGTGTAGAAAGCCTGCCCAGAGAGGCTGAGACACTGGCCCAGAGCTTGCACAGAAACCGCCACGGGAGAGTAAAGGGACTTCGGCAGGGGTTCCCCCAGAGAAAGGAAGCCCTAGGGTGGAGCGCAAGGTGGGCAGGCCTGGGTTTTGCAGCCAGACTGGGGGACGAGGGCCCAGCCAGCCTGTCTGTTTCAGAAAGCCCAAGATCACTCTGCCACCCAGCTCCGTGGAGCACTTTGTTGCCCAGATGATTTTTCTTTTAGCAAGAAAATAAGTTAGACTAGTATTTTCTTTGCAAACCTGGCTCTGACAAGGTCTGAAATGTCTGTTTTAATCTACTTATGTTGAGCGGGGAGCTTCCTTTTCTAATTGACTCTTCACTGGAGAGTAATTAACCTCAAAACTGTTTATAGCCCAGGAAATACAACATGGCTTAGAGATCACGATTTGAAGGATGGGTGTATGTTAGATTAAAAATCTTTCTGAGTTTGCTATTACCCTCTCTAAACATGGCAAGGCCCTACACGGAGGAGCTCGGACTTGGTATAATTAACTTTTAAGGACTTGAACCTGTCTGAATGTGTAATTTCTTCCCACAACATTTGGGAGCTATTATGTAGCCCATGATGTCATTAACATAATTATTGTCAGCATTTCACACTGCAGTTTATTCCTCTTGTAGCTGAACCTGCATACATAATCATTTCTCTCCTCTATCGGTCATATTGCTTTACTCAGTTCCTCAAACACCATGTGGCTTCCTATTTCTTAAAGATCCGATCACCTCTTTTTAGGGCAGGGCTCTGTATCCAGAGCCACACCTGCCTCCAAGCTCCAGCCACAGAAGCAGAGTCAGGCCCTGAGGACACAGCAGGAGGCTTTCTTTGCCCAAGAACACACTTTCTGTCCATGCTCCAGCTACTCCTTCACCCTACAGCAGAGTTCAAATGTCCCTTCCTACAGAAAGTCCTACAGGATTTCCACCCTGTGGTTTACCCAAGAGAGGAGAGATGGAACCAGCTGCCCCGGCCTCTTTTTTGCTGGGAGTCTCCAGGGAAGCACCAGGATGATGCAAGTGGCAGGTCCAGGAAGAGCTTCGTTAAAGTTCAAGGTCAAAGTCCTGTAGGGTCTGGTTGTCTGGCTCCAGGACAGGAAGGGGGCTCGGTTGGCAAGGAAGGGCTGCGAGCAGCTCCTTCCTCCGACCATGGTTGGTCTCAGACAGTGGCACCTGCTACCACCTCACCAGACTTTGTCCTGGAAGATGCTCCCCGTGGTCAGGCTCCGGTCAGGCAGGCGAGTACCCTGCAGGACTGACACACAAATGTAAAGTCAGGGGTCGTACTTGGGGTCAAGCTTTCTTTTAGCTATTTTTGTGCTGGGAAATGAAAATCGTTTGGTTACTTGTCTTTTAGAGAAATTTATGATGACCAAGTCGCTCCTCTCCAATTCAGTTTTCAGGGGTTCTCGGTAGCAAAAAAAAAAAAAAAAAAAAATGCTGCTTTTAATTACCTGAGTATCTTTGAGAGGNGTTTGAGCAAGCTCCGAGAGTTGGTGATGGACAGGGAAGCCTGGCATGCTGCAGTCCATGGGGTCACAAAGAGTTGGACATGACCAAGGGATTGAACCGAACTGAACTGATTTGCCGAATTCTCTATTTCCATCACTCCTTCTATATTTATTAATTAGAATTATACTAGAAGAAAGAGCTCTTCCTTCATTCTCATTTATTTGGTTATTCAATTACTTATATCAGCACAGATTAGTAGCTTTTATTTTGTTCTATTCTATTATTATCATTATTTATTTTATTGCTGAGATTATCTCAGATTAGGCCACTTGCTTTCTGTGTCATTTCAATATATTTGTATCATTTTTTGAGCATTTCTTATTTTTTTGACACCATAAGATGGTCCAGGTTCATCTTTGGCTTTTCTTTCCCTGTCCTGGAATCAGCCTTTCTCCAAGAAGCCATGATTTCTTCTATTAGAGAACGTTATTTAAAAATTAAGATCTGAGGGCTAGATCTGGTAATCACTCAGAACCAAATGTAAGCCTCTCTAAAAGCGGACTTGGTTGCACATTGCCACTTTTCATTCTTTTCTGCTCAGTTGCTTCTTTATTATCAATTTAGTTTTATGCCTTGTGTGATGTTGAGATATAAGTTACTGTTCTAACAGTTACAGAAATATCAGTGTGCATATTTATGCTTACTTCCTACATTTCAACAAATATTTATTGAATATTTTCTGTTCTAATAATTCATATTTTTATCTGTGAGCATCAAAATTTATTGCTACTAGAGCTGAAAAGAAAATAGATTATAAAATCTAACTCTGATGATATATAGGTACATGTTGGTGTGAATAGACTAGATCTGCTTAATGCCTCATCACCTGGATGACTCAGCCCATTTGCTCAAGCTACAGGTCAATTTAGTAAAGCAAAAATCAGCTTGGCTAGTTGTTTGGCATAGTTAGATCCTGATCAACTAAGTACATTTTTCATTTTTTTAGACAATTGTGCTGTTGTGTAGATACAGCTTTAGTCAGAAATTCAGTTTCCCAGTTTGTAATACATTTGCCAAATGGTTGAGTCATATCAAATCAGCATAGCTAATACTCCTTCCTCCAAACTATATCATAGTTACAGGCATAGTCAACAGGTAATTTATGAACTTCAAGGCCAAATCTCCCAGTGCAAAAGCTAATCTCTTCTGTTTTGGTGAAGGATGTCTCCATTTCATTTTCTATGGGTTCTTCATCAAATTCACTCTATAGATCAAACAGAAGTGCAGTGAGGAAACCCCTGGAACACAATTCAATCATGCTGACTTAGCCAACAATTTTCCACATGGGTAATGCAGTTAGAGCAATAATATAGATCAAAACACCTAATTCTTCTTATCTAGAAAGTCAAAGACTTTTCTACATTGTACTTGATGCATTTGGTGACAAAAGATAAGGAAAAGTGAAAGCTTTCAAAAGAGAAATTCAGAGGAATTATATTCTTTAAAAAAAGGAAAATTTTTTGTTGCTATTGTCTAGAGCCAGTTCCCCCAAAGATGAGCAGTTCCTGATATGATCAAACCTGGGCTGTGATTATCTCATTGCTGTTCAAGAGAGACATCTGAACAGGATGTATACCAGACTTGACCATGTCACACAGCTTTAAAGAGAAGGACATCCCTAACAGGCTTGGAAAGGACATCCAGGTATGTTCATTACCTCCTGTGTGCTCACAGGACCTTTTCAATGGAAGAGTGCTTATTATGAGTAGTTCTTCCTTTAAAATTATACTTTGAAAAAATAAGGTCCATTCAAGTTTTCCATTTTAGCCTTTGAGACACAGTAAAATAGTTTTTTTTTTTTTTTTTTTTTTTTAAAAAAACCTTTCTTTTTTTCTTTTTTATGGCCACACTGTGCAGCATTGGGGATCTTAGTTCCCCAACCAGGGATCGAACCTGTGTCCCCTGCAATGGANAATTTTTTTTTTTTTTTTTTTTTTTTTTTAAAAAAACCTTTCTTTTTTTCTTTTTTATGGCCACACTGTGCAGCATTGGGGATCTTAGTTCCCCAACCAGGGATCGAACCTGTGTCCCCTGCAATGGAAGTATGGAGTCTTAACCACTGGATTACCAGGGAAGTTGCTATGATACCTTTTTGAAGCCACTTGAGCCCTTCATTTCTTCATCCAGAGCTCCTGATGAAGGAAGTCATTTTTCACACCAGCACACAGAGACTCCTCTTCCTGTTGGCATCTACTTCTCCAGTGGGTAATCCTCAACACCAGTTCTACCATGTAGATTACTCCCAAGAGTGGTATTGTTGCCATCATGGGAACTGTGGGGCCCAGGAAAACTCATGACTGACCCAGATCAGCCAATTTGGCAGCAGAATATGCTGTCCTTTGATAATCTGCTAAAAATTTCACAGATAATTTGGTGTTTGTCAAACATCTTCCCAGGACCACCCCCAACTCCACCTACATTTTGAGTTCATCTGTTGTTTTTATTGGTAATTGCCCTAGAGGGTTCAGAGGGGGTTCTCCAAACCAGTTCTTGCACCTTGAAAACAGCACTTACGTTTCCCTACTCTCCTGGGATCCTGTGCCCTCATGCTTCTTTAGCACTTCATTTACTTCTTCAAAAAGATGCTCATTTTCTGTGTTAGAAACATGCTCATATTCCACCCCAGAGAGCCAGACCATCTGCTCAAGAAATGCTGCAATGAGAAGATCTGACATGACATGGACCTGCTTTGATGGTGAAAGGAAGAGAACAAGACACATACTTACCCCAGGGCCTTTGCACTTATGGTAACTTCTTCCTGAATGCTGTTTCCAGAGTTCTCCATGTGGCTGTTCCCTTCTGGCCATTCATTTCTCAGCTTAAATACGCCCTCCCTAGAAAGGCTTCCCTGACTGCATAGGCACTCTTTCTTGCCCAACTTTTATCTTCTTTATAGTATTCATCATGACCTGATGAATGAATTATTTTACTGGTTGATTTGTCTACTTGACACTTGAGTTCAGTTCAATTCAGTCGCTCATTTGTGTCCAACTCTTTGTGACCCCATGGACTGCAGCATGCAAGGCCTCCCTGTCCATCACCAACTCCTAGAGTTTACTCAAACTCATGTCCATTGAATCCGTGATAGCATCCAACCATCTCATCCTCTGTTGTCCCCTCCTCCCACCTTCAGTCTTTCCCAGCATCAGAGTCTTTTCAAGTGAGTCAGTTCTTTGCATCAGATGGCCAAAGTATTGGAGTTTCAGCTTCAGCATCAGTCCTTCTAATGAAAATTCAGGACTGATTTCCTTTGGGATGGACTGGTTGGATCTCTTTGCAGTCCAAGGGATTCTCAAGAGTCTTCTCCAACACCACAGTTCAANGTCAGTTCTTTGCATCAGATGGCCAAAGTATTGGAGTTTCAGCTTCAGCATCAGTCCTTCTAATGAAAATTCAGGACTGATTTCCTTTGGGATGGACTGGTTGGATCTCTTTGCAGTCCAAGGGATTCTCAAGAGTCTTCTCCAACACCACAGTTCAAAAGCATCAATTCTTCGGCGCTTGGCTTTCTTTATAATCCAACTCTCACATCCACAAATGACTACTGGAAAAACCATAGCCTTAACGAGACAGACCTTTGTTAAGGGTGGTACGCTTAAGGGTGGTACACTTGACACTTGGGCAGATAGAATAGGAAGCCCTTGGGAGCAGGAGCAGGGACCTTGTCTGTTTTGGTCATGAGCACATCCCCAGGGTTTAGAACAGGAATGCTGAAATCTTAAAATGGATTCCTGACACTTGTGTCAATTTGTACACGGAACCATCAACTTTACCTGGAAGAAACAGGTCTGTGCCTCCTACATTCGAATGCTATGGTCTTAGGTACCTCCCAAATTGTAAACCCACATGTACCTGAAATCCCCACATGGCACTGGAACTCATTGGAAAAGACCCTGTTGCTGAAAAGATTGAAGGCAGAAGGAGAAGGGGGCAGCAGAGGATGAGATGGTTGGATGGCATCACCGAGTCAATAGCCATGAACTTGGGCAAACTCCAAGAGACAGTGAGGGACAGGGAGGCTAGGCGTGCTGCAGTCCATGGGGTCGCAAAGAGGTGGACACAACTCAGTGACTGAATGTCAACAGCAACAAACGTCCCTGGAGCTGTCTGTCTTTTGGAATTTTATGATCATGATCATCCTCTTTGTAGAAATTAGAAAAGATAGATTTTGGTGGTAAGAGAAGAGTCATTTTCCTCTTACTTCCAAGTTTTCTTCCCTAGCTGAATATTACATAAATTAAGCAGTTGCAGTGTCCGGGCCAGCAAGCTCTCAACCGCTTGTGGAGTGTATTTCATGCTGCAAGTCAGTTCATAATTCGGGGGTGCTGATAGGATTTGCTTTACTCTGGTATCCAGGTCTGGCTGTAGCTTCTCAGGAGCCAAGGAGGGTCTGTGCCACCGGGCACCTCCCAGTGGAGCCCGCCCTGAGTTCTGCCATCTGACGTCTCTCTCCTAGCTCGTCTCACCTCACCCCAATTAATATCATGAAAGGGCAATGTTTATGCAAAACCGCATGCAGAGTGGCCTTTCGCTCCTAATTTAAACTATTAAAATGCCATTAAGAATGGCACAGCACATTTCAGCACTGTTTTCCTTCATTATTTCTTGTTGAAGAACAGCCATGTGGAAAGGAATGCATTTTGTTCTCTGCAAAGTGGAGCTCGGTTTTTTTTTTTTTTTTTCTTTTCTTTTTCAGGATGGTTTATGGTGGCCATTGTTGGAATTTATAGCCCCAAATCTAGACTCCTCTACCCAGAGATGGAGTTAGTAGACACAATTTCTGTCAGTGAAAACTAAGGACAATCAATACAAACATATCGAGGCATTTATTTTAAACATTTGGCTGGATAAATCATCGCAGCCATCATGCTGGAGACAGCCTTCATTTCAACTGTAGCGTGTTTTGGAGCCTGTGATATTTCTATTCTGTTTGCTTGTTTCTTTTCCATAAAGCATCAGCCTTTACTGCACCACGGCAAATACCTCATCAGAGATGACATCTGCTTCTCTGACGCACAGCCTGTTTTCCAAGGATCAGTTCAGATGTCATGGGAAACTCTTCATGAATATATAGTCTACCCGCCGTGCTTGTTGTTTTTGAAATTTTGGCCCACTTTACATTTTTTGGAGATTAAAACGCAGGCAGTTTGATCTCAGCTTTGACCTTTTAAGTTGCTACAAGTTAATCTTCTGCTAAAAGCCTGGAGAGCAGGAATAATTATATTTTGTGAAAGAAGCAGGTTCTGTGCACAGAGGGTGACTGCAGTTACGGTAACGTGTCTCTTAGACAAGGTTTCAATGCTAGAAACGGTATCAACAAAGAAAAACAGTGTTTTTGGTGCATTTTTATTGAAAATGTGTACTTAGATTCTAGATGGCTGCTTTGCAAACAAGCTGCTTTTGGGTGTTTTTTTTGCCTCCCTTGTCTTTCTGGGAGGGACAGTGTCCCTCAGCAAACACCGCCCACACTAGCTTTGGCTGGAGGCAGAGGTGCTCACACACCCTGAGTGATTCATTCAGGGAGCTCACGTGGTTCGATCTGAAGTCAGGGTCCCTCTAGGCAATGTCTTCCTGACCTTTGAAGGAAGAGCAATTTTTGCCTCCTCTGCCCTGTTAAGGCCCCGCAGCTGGGTGGAAGTGGCTCCCCTGGGATCCTGTTTCCAGCTGAAATATTGGCAAGCTTGCTCAGTGCCTATGGGGCGCTCAAGGCTGTGCATCATGAGCACATCCAATCCGCACATCCACTCTCAAAGAGTATAGTGGTTCCCCACTGTACAGGTGGGACAGAATGAAGCTCTCCACCTGGTGGGGAGGAGAGATGGGAACTGAATGCAGGGCTGTCTGACTCCAGAGCCCATGGAACGCTCCGAGCCATCGTGACAGGTGGCATTGTGACAATGGCTCCATTCCACTGTCACACGGGATTCAGGAGGTTCTTCAACCCCACCACTTGCTAGACTGAGGAGATGATCAGAAATCCTTGCTAGACTGAGAAAATGAGCAGAAATCCTTGCTAGACTGAGGAGATGAGCAGAAATCCTATTAATAGAAATCTCCAAACCCCAGTGTCCAGGGGGCATCCATTCCACCAGAGAGGGCCTACTATTTTTTCCCTGTGAACAAGAACCACCAAGCTTCATGTAATGATATCTCAGGAGTTGTCAATGCATGTGACTATAATGACATCTCAGGAGTTATCACTATATGTGACTATAATGACACCTCAGGCATTGTGAAGTAAATCAATAGCTTTTTAACACATATCCGTGTGGCGGCTCCCACAGTCAAAGCCTGAGCTGAGGTGGGCTGACTCCAATGACGCCACCAATGCCCGTCACATATTCCCTCCTCCTCTGTCTTCTCGACTCCATATCCCTCCCTAGACAATGAAGCGCCTCTTAGAAATGGAGAAAGAGCATGGGTTCAGTGTCCTAAGATAAGGGGTCAAGCTTGGGTTCCCCTGATGACAAAATGAATGACCTCAGGCAATGGAGTCAAGCTCTGAGTTTGCACTTCCTCCCTTGTAAATTGGAGATAATTACAACCTCGTCATCATCTCCAGCGATGGGCCAATCTCTCTCTTTTTCCTGGCTGTGTCATCCTTGGCCCATGGATCTTAGTTCTTTGACCAGGGATGGAACACACAGAGTCCTAACCATTGGACCACCAGGGAAGTCCCAATGGACCAATCTTTATCCTTTGAAAGTGGGTTTGATTTTTGGATTAGAGCTAAAAGTCCCTTGCAGAAAGGGGCTGTGAATGAGAGCTTTCTCCCTGGGAGAAGCTGGGCATAAACGATGAGACCATTGAGTCATAATGCTCCTTTCCTTGCATGATTTGTGAACTGGCTGTATGGTTGTTTTAGAAATGTCTACCTCTCAACACAACTCTTGGAAGGAGAATAATACTTTTTCATTAGGGGGAAAGAATTCTGTCAAACTCTTTTATGGATCTTGATTTCCTTTGAGTCCATGGTTGGAAGTTTACCGCCTCTCACATTTCCCTGGTGAGGAGCTCAGGCTTGGGAAGGCATCTAATTCTTTCACAAGATGGTGAAACCTGGTGAATTGGAATACTGCTCCTCCACCTGCTCCTTATGACACAACTTTTGACAATTCACTGAAACTCCTGAAAGCTCTGTTTCTCATCTCAAAAATGGAAAAAAATGTTGCTTTCTTTACAGGATAGTTGAAAGGATGACAGACAGCATGCAGCACAATGTTAGCATGAAGCAGGTATTCAGTGAATTGCATCTGCCTTTCTGGAAACTTCCCTGAACAGAAAAGTATAACTATTTTTACAGTTGGCTTTAAAAATGTAGGTTATTTCCAACAAATGATGATTCTTCCAAGCATTTAAGGACAATAACAAGTGGTTAATAAGTGGTTACTAGTGCCTATTTTGTGCCCAATTCATGAAGCATTAAAGGAGGCCTGGGGTCACGTCTAGCCATGGAGAGAAGGGAGAAAAAGACTAAGAACTAAGGACAGGGACTCCTCTAGTAGTCCAGTGGTTAAGACTTCGCCTTCCAATGTGGAAGCAAATTCAATAAAGACTTTAAAAATGGTTCACATTTTAAAAAGACTTAAAAATAAGAAGTTGGGATAACTACTGAGTTAAATGAAATCTTATGATAATATGTCGGGAAGAGTAGACGCGTACTGCTACAACCCACCTGACTGTTGTGAAAACTTATACAAGATGGAGACAGAATAAAGCAGTGGCTAACATCTTTTCTCCGGAGCCAGTGTCTGCCTTTGAGTCCCAGCTCTGTGGTTATTGTTCAGTTTTAACCTCTCTGAGCCTCAGTTTTCGCATCTGAAAAACGGGATGACAGCATTTACCTATAGGGTTGCTGTAAAGTTTAAGTGAATTAATATATGTAAAGCATTGAGAATCATACCTGGCGATATTTGATAAATGTTTGCTTAAAAGTTATAGGACTGACATTTATTGAACATCTTCTCTATGCCAAGCACTGGTCCAGGCACAGGAGATAGTATTGGCAGAATACTTGCTCTCAAGGGGCTTTTAGACATGTAACAGAAGCACCAGGCAGAAAAATAGAGAACAAGGAAAAACTAAACATGTTCAGGAAAGCCTCCCTGAGCAAGAGACATTTGATGTGGCATATGAATCCCAGATTGGCGCTGGTGGTAAAGAACCTGCTTGCCAATGCAGGAAACATGAGAGACACGGGTTCCATCTCTGGGTCGGAAAGATCCCCTGGGGGAGGGCATGGCAACCCACTCCAGTATTCTTGCCTGGAGAATCCCATGAACAGAGGAGCCTGTCAGGCTATAGTCCATAGGGTCTCAAAGAGTTGGACACGACTGAAGCGACTTAGCATGCATGCATGTATGAGGGATGCAGGGTGGGGTCTAGATCAAGGATTGGAGGTAGAGAAAGACTAACTTTTTTTTTTTTGGAGGGGGAAGTATAGTTGTTTTACAATGTTGTGTTAGTTTCTGCTGTATGATGAAGTAGATCAGCTGTAAGTCTACATATATCCCCTCCCTCACATCCTCCAACCCTACCCCTCTAGATCAGCTCAGACCACTTGAGCTGAGCCCCCTGGGCTACACAGCAGCTTCCCACTAACTGTCCATTTTATACATGGTGGTGTATATGTGTTAATGCTACTCTTCCAATTTGTCTCAACCTCCTCTTCCCCTGCCCCATGTCCACATGCATGTTCTCAACATCTGTATCTCTATCACTGCCCTGCAAACAGACTCATCTGTGCCACCTTTCTAGATCCCATGCACATGCATTAATATATGATATTTGTTTTTCCTCTGAGAAAGACTGATTTTCACGAGGGTTTCAACTGTGATGGTGACCTGTGGTCAGGAGCTCACTGAGATATTATGGTGTTCCATAGTCACTCCTTTCACTAAAAATGCCCACCTCTCAGACTCCCTTGCAGCTACGAGTGGCCATGGGACACCATTCTGGTTACCAAGTTGTAAGCAGAATGCTGCTAAAGGAGTTTTGGAAAAACGTTCCCCTTCTGGATACAATGCTTTCTCTTTCTGTTTCTTTCTTTGCTTCCTGCCTGGAATTATATGTGATGATTTAAGATGTAGCAGCTATTTTGGAGCCATGTGGCAACAAGCATGAGAACAGAAGCTTAAGATACAAGGCTTGTGGAACAGGAAGCAGAGAAGAACCTGGTATCTGGATGCTGGTGTTGAGTTTCTGAGTTATTGTGAGACTGCAAAACCCCAGACTGCTTCTCGCATAAAACAAATAACTCTCTACCTATTTAAGTCCCCGATAGTCAAGTTTTATTTGCATCTGCAGATATTTCTAACTGATACAAATAGCTTCCATAACAATGGGCTTGTAGACAGCAGTAAATTTCCCCTTTTGGAAATGGGTACTAAGTTTTATATGAAAGCAGAGGGTATATGAGTGGATCATGAAAACAATATACAGTCTAGCTCTCTGTAGGAGAATTGGCCTTTCTAGCTACTGCTTTGTCTGAAATTATGGCATCTGGCCTCCTATGTCTTTCGTTCCTTAAAAAAATGTAAATTGGAGCAATCCTTTGTGAGGATGCCGACAGGCCACTTATGTCTCCGGGACTGGCAGGGCTCCGTCTGCTCCTGCTTAGCCTGATTTCTTGCCTTGGCTCTTTTCCTCTTTGGTAACATCCCCCAGCATCTTCTTGGCTCTGTCTGCCACACAAATATTGCTCTCTCTGCATTCAACGATTTCAGAGGCAGTTCTTGTCCCTTCATTTTGACAGGGAGTGATGGCCTAAAGCCGTGAGAATGGCCTAAGAGAGAGCAGCATAGTCCTGTTTGCTTTTCTTGGACACTTAAGAAAGCAATTCAGTAACCAATACATTCCAAGGTAATTATATTATCTCAACTAGCCCCCTTGCCTTAGCTGCTGGTTTACTGGATGAGAAAGAGAAAAGTGGTTTCAGGCAAGAGGCTCCTGGGGTGTAGCTACCAGGAGCTGCACCCACTCTTCCTTGTGGCTTGATAAAAGTGAGAAAGTGCTGGAAACAGCTTATGCCTGCTCCTTCAGCTGTCAGCAAGTGAGGACTCTGATGTCTGCCAAGATGTGACCAAACCTTCAGATTTCTCTTCGCTTGTGTCTACATCTGCCCAGAGATGTCCTGGATTAAAGAAATTCACATATTTCCTTTCCTGTATTGATGAGGATCACATGGAGAGCCTGGGGTGAAATGCGGAAAGGAATATGGTTATTTACAAATTGCTCTTACACATGGGAAATAATCATCCTCCTGGCCCCTCCTTTTCCAATAAACATATAATTGCATTCTAAATCAAGAAGTGCCAATACCCCATACCTGCAAAGGCCAAAAGTAGTAAAAAAAAAAAAAATCAAATGGAATGGGCCTCTCCAAAGACATTTTCCCATCCTGTGTGCTCTACTGCCTGCTGGAGGAGCGTGCCTCATCTAAACTCCTAGGTGTGTGAAAGAGATTTTTTTCCTAGTCTCCAATTTCATTTTCCTTCTCCCTTTGTCCTTGTGTTATTTATGGGACAAGGGTGAGAGTGAGTTGCTGAGGCACTTCTCAGCATATGCTTCATAAGTTTTATGAACCTCAATTGAATTGGCTTTTTTGTCTCCCTAGTCTAGGCTGAATAACTCTTTTCTGGAGTATAACCCATCAGTCTGCTGAAGGCGTGGCTACAACCTGCCAGGCCCCCCACAGCCAGCCAGCCTATACACTTCCCAATCATTTGCTTCACTTGCTGATGCAATGGGGATCCTGACATGGGGCACATTCCTTCAACCGAATGCTGCGGGGCAGGGCATCAGTCATCAATTCTGGCTCTCAGCTCCATAAATACCCGTATCATGGATGCTGCCACCGATGCTGTCTTCAGAAGTGAGGCCACCTCCTCTCTAGGAGCCTCCTTCCCTCAAATGGTTTGTGAAGTGCTAAGCTGACTTGAAATAAATGAAAATCCAAAGCAAATGAAATCGTTAGACCAAGGCAAATGGACAGGCCAATGGGGCATCTCTTCAACAGTCAAGCAAAATCTGAGTTGAACTCCCCAAACATGATTGACATTTGTCATTGTTTGTTTTCTTAGCACCAAAGTACCCTTCTTATTTGAGACATGTCTCTGCTTGTTGGCGTCTTGGGGATGGGCAAGGCCCATGACTAAATCAAGGAGAGGAACAGATACCCTTCCTTACTCCTTGTTTGGTTGGTCAATAAGATGTTTCCATCAGGGCTTAGAGTTTTCAGGGAGTGATGCAAGGATGCAGGGTCCATTGGAGATATGTTGTGGCAGGCAGAGGTGGGTGGTGGTGGTCTGGGTGGGGGTGATCTGACCACATGCTGCCCAGATGGGAACTTGTGCTTGCTGCTGGGCTGTCTGGTTTGCCCTCTTCTGCTTTCTAAACTTACAATCTTCAGTCTCCCAATGGATTCAGAGCTTAGCTGCCAGTCTTTCAAAGCATCCCTTATGCTAAAATCGTATGTATTTGGCACGTAAAGGAAGAATGAAATCTCCATTCCTCCCTCCTCTTCTCAACTCACCAGGACAAAAGGAGAAACTGACTTGCTGCTGACTTGCAGTAGTCATTTCTTCTTGAGATGGATAACAGTCCATTTCTTGTATGAGAAGAATGGTACTTCTCATCTATCTCTATCATGATTCAACTTAGGATCAGCATTGTTTTCCTTATTGTATTTTAACAAGAGGTTTGGAGGAGGGGACCAATTCCTCATGTTTTTACCAGACTAGTAGTATATGAATGCATGAATATTCATATATTAAACAGTGCAGGAATATTCAGAGGGAAACGTGACAGCTTCTCCATAGCATGCTCCCAACTATCTTTCTTTCTGAGAGACACGCACTGTGAACATCGCTCTCCATTTTTTCAGTCCAAGTACTTTAAAAACACAATAATGTTAGCCATCCGTATGTCTTCTTTGGAGAAATGTCTATTGAGTTCTTTGGCCCATTTTTTGATCGGGTCATTTATTTTTCTGGAGTTGAGCTGTATAAGTTGCTTGTATATTTTTGAGATTAGTTGTTTGTCAGTTGCTTCATTTGCTATTGTTTTCTCCCATTCAGAAGGCTGTCTTTTCACCTTACTTATAGTTTCCTTTGTTGTGCAGAAGCTTTTAATTTTAATTAGATCCCATTTGTTTATTTTTGTTTTTATTTCCAGTATTCTGGGAGGTGGATCATNTTTAGTTCTTTGGCCCATTTTTTGATTGGGTCGTTTATTTTTCTGGAGTTGAGCTGCATAAGTTGCTTGTATACTTTTGAGATGAGTTGTTTGCCAGTTGCTTCATTTGCTATTATTTTCTCCCATTCAGAAGGCTGTCTTTTCACCTTGCTTATAATTTCCTTTGTTGTGCAGAAGCTTTTAATTTTAATTAGATCCCATTTGTTTATTTTTGCTTTTATTTCCAGTATTCTGGGAGGTGGATCATAGAGGATCCTGCTGTGATTTATGTCGGAGAGTGTTTTGCCTATGTTCTCCTCTAGGAGTTTTATATTTTCTGGTCTTATGTTTAGATCTTTAATCCATTTTGAATTTATTTTGTTGTGTGGTGTTAGAAAGTGATCTAGTTTCTCTATAATGTTCACTTATCAGAAATTCTGGTTTGTCTCTGCAAACTTTCACATTATTGCTTTTGATCATTAATATATCCTAAGAATATTAAAGAGTAAATTATCCACTCTCAACAGATGGTTTTGAATAAAGGTTCCTGTGGCTCAGCTGGTAAAAATTTGCCTGCAATATGGGAGACCTGGGTTTGATCCATGTGTTGGGAAGATCCACTGGAGAAGGGGAAGGCTACCCATTTGAGTATTCTGGCCTGGAGAATTCCATGTACTGCATAGTTCATGGGGTTGCAAAGAGTTGGACATGACTGAGTAAATTTCACTTTCACTAATTCTAGAAATACAAAGTAGATGTGGTTAATGACCCTACAAAATAGTTGCAATGGGTACAATGGTGTCACAATTTCAAAATTTTAGATGAACAAAAAAGTCATTTTAAGTGCTATTTAGGGAAAAAAATAAAAAGACTGATGCCCTTTCTTTGCATGACAAAATTATTTTAAAATTGTATGGAAAGGCACCAAAGTTCTCATTCTGGAAGAGTTTGAATCCTAAGAATTATGAAGAATGTAATTTGAGGGTAGTTGCATCATACTTTCTAGCTTATCCACCCCAAACTACATCCCTCAAGACTTGCCAGAAGCATTCATTTATTCAAAGTGTTTGAAATCATTCGTAAGAGGAGTATAAGCATCAGAGAAGATGCCAACTCCTATTATCCATAAGTCGAAGAGACCTAGAGTAGCTGTTACTTCAGTAAAACTATTTTTCTTTTTCAAAGCAACTAGTAGAAGCAAAACATAAGAAAAACATTGTTGTTTGGTTGAATGAACTTTGATATCCTAATAAAAGACAAGATTAGGGTGATAATCATTCCTTCAGGGACCTGGAAGAATCCTTAATGGTGGCTAATAAATACTGAGGTTTCTCAGACAAAAGAAATGATGTCTACCAAATTCATACTTGACTTATAAAACTGGGAAAAAAAATGTCTAGGTGAACAGAGATCTCAATAAGCTACAATGACAGAGCTGATCCCCTTTCACTGGCAGAGAGCCCTTGAAATAAAGGAGAATTTGGAACACTTACTTGATAGCATCACAACTGTATTACTGATCCTCCTCACAGCATCAATTGTCCCATGTATCTCACTGTCTGCACTATTTGCTGAACCCAGGGTAGGCAAGGCACAAGCTAAGAAGCTGGGAGAAGATTCTAGGAACCATAGGAAATACAGTCATGCTTGTTTATTCCTGGCAAGAGCCATAGCATAACCTAATACAACATAACCTCTCTTCTGACTAGCTTAGTGGCCATAACAATATTATCTCCTGGCTGACACAGAAGCCATAGCAGTAGAAATTCTATATCCTCTCTTCTCATGGCTGACCCAATGGATATAGCCAGGATGCAACAGTACTACTGCTGCTATCCAGGTGGAGCTCACATATGTGTACCACACACAAACCATGACCCTGTGACCAAACAAGTAACTCATGACAGCGTATGTGTGGTGCTTTAAGTGATAGCTGTCACACAAACTTTTTTTTTTTTTTTTAATGTGGGACTAGAGGCAGGCAGCGGAGCCAAGAGAGCCTGATCATGTCATCTTGGCTAATTTGAGCTCTCTCCACGACAAACAAGCAGCGCACTTCTGCCCTTTACTTCCAGCCTGGAACACAGGTCTTGTGTTCAGGTGTGCAATGTATTGCATGGTGGTCTTATGACCATGAGGAAGAAAGCTATCTACAAAAGGTGATGACACTAGAGGCTGGTGAGATCCTGAAGTCTTGATACCACTGTTAACTGTAGTTGTCAAAAGCACAGATCCCAGCACAGGGATGCCTGTACTCAAGACCAAACACCAGTGCTAACTAGTTGTATGAAGTTAAGCAAAATGCGAACATTCCTTTTGTTTATGTATTTTCATTGACAAAATGGAGATAATGTTACTAAGTATTTGGTTGGTTCTGAAAATTAACATGTAAAGAAATGTTAGAATAATACCTGATAAAGAGTAAGAGTTATGGGAATGGCTTGTTTTTACGATAATAACACTGGACTTTAAAACTCTGAATTTTTATTGCCTGAGATTCATGATCAATTCTTTTTCTAAGTCATTTGAGATATGTTTTCTGTTATTAGAGATTAAATTCAATCCCAAAAAACATAACAATATGAAAAATAGTACAGTAATTACCAAAGAAGAAGAGAGCTATACATGTACATTATATATGCAAAGATATATTATTCAGTTCAGTTCAATTGCTCAGTCGTGTCGCTCTTTGCGACCCCATGAATCACAGCATGCCAGGCCTCTCTGTCCATCACCAACTCCCGGAGTTGACTCGAACTTGTATCCATCGACTTGGTGATGCCATCCAGCCATCTCATCCTCTGTCGTCCCCTTCCCTTCCTGCCTCCAATCCCTCCCAGCATCAGTGTTTTTTTCCAATGAGCCAACTCTTCACATGAAGTGGCCAAAGTACTGGAGTTTCAGCTTTAGCATCATTCCTATGAAAGAACACCCAGGACCTATCTGCTTTAGATTGGACTGGTTGGATCTTCCTGCAGTCCAAGGGCCTCTCAAGAGCCTTCTCCAACACTACAGTTCAAAAGCATCAATTCTTTGGCACTCAGCTTTCTTCACAGTCCAACTCTCACATCCATACATGACCACTGGAAAAACCACAGCCTTAACTAGGTGGATCTTAGTTGGCAAAGTAATGTCTCTGCTTTTGAATATGCTATTTATGTTGGTCATTACTTTCTTTCCAAGGAGCAAGCGTCTTTTAATTTCATGGATGCAGTCACCATCTTCAGTGATTTTGGAGTGCAAAAAAATAAAGTTATCCACTGTTTCCACTGTTTCCCCATCTATTTCCCATGAAGCGATGGGACCAGATGCCATGATCTTAGTTTTCTGAATGTTGAGCTTTAAGCCAACTTTTTCGCTCTCCACTTTCACTTTCATCAAGAGGCTTTTTAGTTTCTCTTCACGTTCTGCCATAAGGGTGGTGTCATCTACATATCTGAGGTTATTGATATTTCTCCTGGCAATCTTGATTCCAGCTTGTGCTTCTTCCAGCTCAGCATTTCTCATGATGCACTCTACATATAAGTTAAATAAGTAGGGTGACAATATACAGCCTTGACGTACTCCTTTTCCTATTTGGAACCAGTCTGTTGTTCCATGTCCAGTTCTAACTGTTGCTTCTTGACCTAAATTAAACTATCATAATTTTTTTTGGAATATCATTATGGTCAAGTCAACTGCATTATTTTATTTATATTGTATTGAAGAATAATTATTTTGCAGAATTTTGCTGTTTTCTCTTAAACCTCAGTATGAATCAGCCATAGGTATACATATACCCCCTCCCTTTTGAAACCCCCTCCCATATCGCTCCCTATCCTACCCCTCTAGTTTGATACAAGTGCCCCTGTTTGAATTTTCTGAGCCATACAGTGAATTCCCGTTGACTACCAATTCTACATATGGTACTTTTGAATAGCTAACATCTTTTTGTCAATAAATGCTTCAAATTCTCTACCTATGTAAATCAGTCAAACTCAATTTATCACAGGAAATCTGAGGTAACTTTAGAGTAAGTTTTATGAAAAGAAGAAATATATATTAAATATTTTTAATAAATTCAGTTCTATATGAAACTTTAACTGTAAAATTGCCATAGATCATTACTAGTAACTACTTCACTTAAAATATTTACAAGAATTAAATTCTGGTGTTACATAGTAGTTTCCTCAATTTGATAATCTACATTTATTATTTTTTATTTATCACAATTTGGCAAAATGTTAAATATAGTAAATATTATGGATATTCATAATTAAGCCCTAGTGGACCTAAGGGGTACTTGGATATTTTATTTCTGTTTTTACTTACTTAATATATAATGTTTATGTTTCTACAATGCATCCCATTATAAGATATTTTCTGGGTAAGGGGTAATAAATAGCAGAGAAGATATGAGGAGGATATGGCCAATCTTCAAGTGTTCTTCTCTGGATAATAATCAAGGAAGCAAAAACAACACATAGAAATTTTCTGAAGCACTTAGAAATTATAGAAGATAAATTTACATTGGCACAAATCACAAGAAAACAAATGACCTTATAGTGCCAGTTTAGGGTTAGGAGAGAATTAAACCAGGGTTATGTCTTTTTTTAACTGGTGTCAGAAAGCCAGAAGGAGGGAAACTGTCTCAAGAGAGTTCAGTTTAGTCTTACAGTCATGTCTGACTCTTTGCAACCCCCTGGATAGCAGCATGCCAGTACATCACCACCTGTCCATCAGCCAACTCACGAAGCTTACTCAAATTCATGTCCATTACCAACTCATGAAGCTTACTCGAATTAATGTCCATCAAGTCAGTGATCCCATCCAACCATCCTCTGTTGCCCCTTCTCCTTCCACCTTCAATCTTTCCCAGCATCAAGGTCTTTTCAAATGAGTCAGTTCTTCGCATCAGGTGGCCAAAGTATTGGAGCTTCAGCTTCAGCATTAGTCTTTCCAATGAATATTCAGGACTGATTACCTTTAGGATGGACTGGTGGGATCTCCTTTCAGTCCAAGGGATTCTTAAGAATCTTCTCCAAAACCAGTTCAAAAGCATCAGTTCTTTCAGGTTCAGCTTTCTTTATAGTCCAACATCCATACATGACTACTGGAGAAATCAAAGCCTTGACTAGACCGACCTTTGTTGGTAAATGATATCTCTGCTTTTTAATATGATGTCTAGGTTGGTCAGATTTTTTTCCCAAAGAGTAAGTGTTTTTTTTTGTTTGTTTGTTTGTTTGTTTTTAATAATTTCATGGCTGCAATCACCATCCCCAGTGATTTTGGAGCCCCCCAAAAAGAAAAAAAAAACAAAGTCACCCTTTGTTTCCATTGTTTCCCTATCTCTTTGCCATATAGTGATGGGACCAGATACCATGATCTTAGCTTTCTGAATGCTGAGCTTTAATTTAATCTTTTCACTCTCTTCTTTCACTTTCATCAAGAGGATCTTTAGTTCTTCTTCACTTTCTACCATAAGGGTGGTGTTGTCTGCATATCTGAGATTACTGCTATTTCTCCCCAAAATCTTTATTCCAGCTTGTGTTTCATTCAACCTGGTATTTAGCATGATGTACTCTGCATATAAGTTAAATAAGCAGGGTGATAATACACAGCCTTGACATACCCCTTTCTTGATTTGGAACCACTTTGTTTTTCCATTTCCATTTCTGACTGTTGCTTTTTGAGCTGCATACAGATTTCTCAGGAGGCAGGTCAGATGGTCTGGTATTCCCATCTCTTTAAGAATTTTCTACAGTTTGTTGTGATCCACACAAAGCATTTAGCATAGTCAATAAAGCAGAAGTAGAGGTTTTTTCTGGAACTTCTTGCTTTGCTGATGATTCAGTGGATGTTGGCAATTTGATCTCTGGTTGCTCTGCCCTGTGCTGGCTCCACTCCGAGGTCAAGCACCCTCTCCGAGGTGCGTCCCAGTCCGCAAGCCCTCTCTCCCTGTGCAGGCATCCTCTCCGAGCTGGCTCCACTCCACAGTCAGACACCTTCTCCGAGGTGCCTCCTCTCCCGGGACAGACACCCTCTCCGTCGTGCGTCCCAGTCGGCAGGCACTCTCTCCCCGGACAGGCACCCTCTCCGAGCTGGCTCCAATCCCCGGGCAGGCACTCTCTCCGAGCTGGCTCCACTCCCCAGTGAGAAACCCTCTCTGAGCTGGCTCCACTCCCAGGTCAGGCACCCTCTCCGAGGTGCGTCCCAGTTGGCAGGCACTCTCTCTGAGAGGCACACTTTCCCGGCTCAGACACCCTCTCCGAGGTGCCTCCTCTCCAAGGTCAGACACCCTCTCCGAGGTGCCTCCTCCCCAAGGTCAGACACCCTCTCCTTGTTGACTCCACTACCCGATGAGGCACTCTCTCCGAGCTGGCTCCGCTTCCCTGTCAGGAACCCTCTCCGAACTGGCTCCACTCCCTGGTTAGACACCCTCGCCAAGATGACTCAACTACCTGTGCAGGCACTCTCTCCGAGCTGGCTCCACTCCCCGGAGAGAAACCCTCTCTGAGCTGGCTCCACACCCCAGCAGGCACACTGTCCTTGAGGCACTCTCTCCCAGGTCAGACACCCTCTCCGAGGTGCCTGCTCTCCGCGTTGAGACACTCTCTCCGAGGTGCCTCCTCTCCCAGGTCAGACACCCTCACCTCGGTGGCTCCACTCACCGATGAGGCACTCTCTCAGAGCTGGCTCCACTCCCCTGAGAGGCACCCTTCCCCGGGGAGACCCCCTTCCTTGGCTGGCACCTCTCCACCGTGGCCCCCCTCCCCGTGGAGGCTCCCGTCCCACCCAGGCACTTCTGCACATGGCACACATGGCAAGTGTCGGCACAGGCCCGGCCAGGCTCGAGCCTGGACGCCCGTGTCTTGGCCCCATCCTGGGATTCCCACACTCTCCGCGACGCGATCCAGTCCCCGAACGCCCCCTCCTCGGAGGCCCCCCTCCGCCGAGAGGCACCCTCTTCTCGGGGGCTACGCTCCAGGTGGACGCCCGTCTCCCCCGACAGCCACCTTCTCCTCCGGGGCTCTGCTCCCGGGCGAGGCCCCACCCCTCCGAATCTAATCCCCCTCCTGGGAGTCACACCNTGAAGGCAACATCTAAGAGAGTATGTGTAGTTTTTGAGAATACTTTTTTCAGAAATTTTTGGACCGTTATCTTCGTGTTTTACAAGTAAAGAGCTTCCATTATTGCTGAGACGTTGAATGTTACTTCAAATATTATTTTTTAAAAACATAAGATGTAAATTAAGAAAATATTTTGCTGAGATGGATTTTAAAATTTGATTGCATGTCTTATTCAAAATTAATTTATATTTCACTGCATGTTAGAGTTTTCCTAAAGTGAATTTATCACTGTCCTCAAATTTATAAGGAAGGCAGTCATTTTATGAAACGGTGAATATATCAAATCCATTTTAACTAACACATCAATTAGTCTAAAACTTAATACTGAAAGTTTTTATGTTTAGAAAACCTTCCCTTTAAAAGGTAATAAATATACTCCCAAATATGTTAGGGAACTGCACATACTTCAAATCTCCTTACATAATCAAGAGGAGAATTTAAATTAATTATCTATTAGACAGAAAAATGCTGCTCTCTGACTTATACCTGAGAGTATGTTTATAACTGAGTAAAATAAACTGCAGTGAAAGTAGGCTTCCCTGGTAGCTCAGTTGGTAAAGAATCTGCCTGCAATGCAGGAGACACCGGTTTGATTCCTGGGTCAGGAAGATCTGCTGGAGAAGGGATAGACTACCCACTCCAGTATTCTTGGGCTTCCCTGGTTGCTCAGCTGGTAAAGAATCCTCCTGCAGTTTGGGAGACCTGGGCTTGATTCCTGGGTTGGGAAGATCCCTTGGAGAAGGGAAAGGCTGCACACTCCAGTATTCTGGCCTGGAGAATTCCATGGAGTGTATAGTCTCTGGGGTCGCCAAGAGTCAGATGCAACTGAATGACTTTCACTTTCCCTTTCCCTTTCAGGGATCTAGATTCCACATGCTGCGACTAAGAGGTTTGAATGCAACTGAGAGTCCACATGCTGCAACTAAAAGATTCTGCATCTTCAGTGGAGACTGAAGATCCTGTGTGCCATAGCTAAGAACCAGCACAGCCAAATAAATAAATACATACTTAAATAAACTTCCATGTTTCAAATACAAGAAAAAACATTCAACATCCTAATTATTACAGAGAAATGCAAATCAAAACTACAATTAGGTACTACCTCACGCATGTCAAAATAGGCATCATTAAAAAGTCTACCAATAACAAATGCTAGAAGGGGTATGGAGAAAAGGGAACCCTCCTACAGTATTGATGGGAATGTAAATTGGTGCAGCCACTACGGAGAACAGGAAGAACTTTCCCCAAAAAACACTAAAAATAGATATGCNAAATAGGCATCATTAAAAAGTCTACCAATAACAAATGCTAGAAGGGGTATGGAGAAAAGGGAACCCTCCTACAGTATTGATGGGAATGTAAATTGGTGCAGCCACTACGGAGAACAGGAAGAACTTTCCCAAAAAAACACTAAAAATAGATATGCCATGAGTGATTGAAGTTGCTCAGTTGTGTCCAACTCTTTGTGACCCCATGGACTGTAGCCTACCAGGTTTCTCCCTCCATGGGATTCTCCAGGCAAGAGTACTAGACTGGGTTGCCATTTCCTTCTCCCGGGGATCTTTCCGACCCAGGGATCAAATCCAGGTCTCCTGCATTCCAGGCAGACGCTTTAACTTCTGAGCCACCAGGGAAGCCCTATATAAAAATGATACGCCATATAATAAGATATTCCATAATACAGCAATTCCACTCTTGGTCATATATGCAGAGACTATAATTCCAAACTATAATTCAAAAAGATACATGTACCCCAATGTTCACTACAGCACTATTCACAGTAGGTAAGATATGGAAACAACCTAATGTCCATTGATAGATGAATGGATAAAGAATATGCAGTTCATATACACGGACATAGAAAATAGAACCGACTTGTTATGATGGGGCCAAAGGGGTGGGGGAGGAATACAGTGGGAGATTAGAATTAGCAGATGTAAGCTATTACATATAGAACGGATGATATTGCATAGAACAGGAAGCTATATTCAATACACTGTGATACACCATAATGGAAAATATTTTTAAAAAGACTGTATATGTATATGAATGAATCACTTTGCTGTATAGCAGAAACTCACACAGCATTGTAAAGAAACTATCCTGCAATTTAAAAAATAGAAAGAAGAGGGAAGTCAGGGGTTCTATAGTCAAGGGAATGCTAAAGAGTCTTGGTCAATATTTTTTCATTAATATTTTCTTTGATTTTTCTATGTCATTCTGTATTGAATTCTGTATAATTCCATTAGCTGTCTCTTACACTGTGCACATTTCTTTTTAGTGTGTGCAGCCTCCTGGTTTATGTATTCACGTAATAAGCGATATCAAACATTACATTATTTTTCTCATTTTTATTCAGTAGATAATCCTTGTGTATCTACTTTAAGTTGAGACTAGTTAGTCTATAATCTATATCTGAACATTTTAATATCTGCAGTCTTTGGGAGTTAACCATGTTAATACCTCAAATGATTCTTTCTTAAGGTGGTTCCTAACACCCATATGGCAGTCTTTGACTGAAGCTCAGTATTTGATCTTCATCAATATCATATATTGAGTAAGAGTTGGTATTTCCAAGACAACCTCTTCCACTTCTTCTGGTAATGGTAGACTGACTCACTGTTCTGAAGTCTAGATCAAATAGGTCAACCTTTTTATATTTGCCTTTTTTTTTTTTGGAGGAAGGGCAGGGTTTTTATTGTTTTCTTCTACTCAGGCTACTCTATTCAGTATTCCAGGTCTCTGTTGCAGGAAGGTCTCTTAATGTGCTTAGCTTATTAAAATGACAGAAAGATAAATCCTGTCATTTTTCTGCAACCCTTTTTAATTAGATGATTTATCATAAAGCTTTACTGAACGCATTCTTGTTAAACTCGTCATTTACGTCTTTGTTATATCCAAAGTCAGTATATAGTTAGCTTAGTTGAGCCACTAATAATATTTGATAAAGTATATCATTCCCTTTTCCTGAAAGATGCATGTGTGTGTGTGTGTGTCCATGTATAAATGCAGAAAGAGAAAGAGAGAGAATGCGGATGGGCTGGGAGGAGTGACTTTTGGGACACTACATAGTCTTTAACTCATTTTTCCTAATTCACTGTCTTCCCCTTATCTTTCTTGCTTATGTTTTATCTTTCCTTATCTCTTTGTACTTCAAATGTTACAANTTAGTTGAGCCACTAATAATATTTGATAAAGTATATCATTTCCTTTTCCTGAAAGATGCATATGTGTGTGTGTGTGTGTGTCCATGTATAAATGCAGAAAGAGAAAGAGAGAGAATGCGGGTGGGCTGGGAGGAGTGACTTATGGGACACTACATAGTCTTTAACTCATTTTTCCTAATTCACTGGCTTCCCCTTATCTTTCTTGCTTATGTTTTATCTTTCCTTATCTCTTTGTACTTCAAATGTTACAATCACCCAAGGCACAATTCTCAGAATTCTCTGCTTTAAGTAATCTCCCCTTCCTGTATGATTTATTTATTTTTCTTTAGATGCAGGGATTAAGGATATCATCAATAGACTGAAATTTTCCAACTTTTATATTTAGTCTGAAATCAAAAATTCCCTGAATGGTAGCCTGGATCTGCAATACCCTATTTAATATACCCATTTAGATACACAGCAAGCATCTCAAAATTAGCTTGTCTACATAAATGTCCTTACGGAGGAACCAACAATCTACTTACCTAAATTCTTTTTCTACCTGATTAATATGTAATCACATCTGTACTCTATTCTTAAGGCAGCCACAGGGATGTTTGAAATACCTGTTTGGTTTCATTACTCCTTTATTCAATATAGTCCTTTCAGTTGCTATAAAGGCCAACTTGATGTGTCACCCACTTCCTGCTGACCTCATCTTTTACTACCCTGCTATTAATTTATTCCATATCTGCAATGCTGAACTTCCTGATGCTCTCAAAACCCATCAACTGTGCTTCAGCCTCAGACATTGTCACTAACCATTCTGTAATCTGGAGTTACTCCTCCAGATGGACACACATAAGTTGCTTCCCACATTCCTTCAGGTTTATGCTAAAAAGTCACTTGACACTGAAGCCTGGAGGGGTTTCCCAGGTGGTGCTGGTGGTAATGAATCCACCTNCAAAGATGGAAAAGCTCTATACAGTCAGCAAAAATAAGACTGGGAGCTGACTGTGGCTCAGATCATGAACTCCTTACTGACAAATTCAGACTTAAATTGAAGAAAGTAGGGAAAACCAACAGACTATTCAGGTATGCTCTAAATCAAATCCCTTGTGATTATACAGTGGAGGTGATAAATAGATTGAAGGGATTGGATCTGATAGAGTGCCTGAAGAACTATGGACAGAGATTCATGACTTTATACAGGAGGCAGGGATCAAGACCATCCCAAAGAAAAGAAATGCAAAAAGGCAAAGTGATGCCTGAGGAAGCTTTACAAATAACTGAGAAAAGATGAGAAGCAAAAGGAAAGGAGAAAAGGGAAGATATACCCATTTTGAATGCTACATTCCAAAGAATTGCAAGGAGAGATAAAGCCTTCCTCAGTGATCAATGCAAAGAAATAGAAGGAAAGAATAGAATGGGAAAGACTAGAGATGTCTTCAAGAAAATCAGAGATACCAAGGGAACATTTCATGCAAATATGTGCACAATAAAGGACAGAAATGGTATGGACCTAACAGAAGCAGAAGATATTAAGACTGTCTCTTATACACNCTCCCTGTGGCCCCACTCCCCGGGGAGGCTCCCCTCCCACCCATGCCCTTTGGCACATGGCACACATGGCATGCTTTGGCACATGTCCAGCCTTGCTTGAGCCTGCCTGCCCGAATGTCGCCCACCTCCTGGGATTCGCCCGCTCTCCGCGGTGCGACCCAGTCCCTGAAACCCCACTCTTCGGAGGCCCCCTCCCACCAGAGTCTTCCTCTCCTCGTGGGCTCCGCTCACCGCGGAGGCCCCCCCTTCCCGGAAGTACACCCTCTCCTTGGGGGCTCTGCTCCCAAGCGAGGCCCCACCCCTCTGAGTTTAATCCCCCTCCTGGGAGTCACACCCTCTCCTCATTGCGTCCCAGTAGGCAGGCACTGTCTCGTGAGTCAGGCACCTTCTCTGAGCTGGCTCCACTCCACGGACAGGCACCCTCCCCTCGGTGGCTCCACTCCCAGGTAAGACACCCTCTCTGAGGAGCACTCTCTCCCAGGTGAGCTACAATCCCCGAGCTGGCACCACTCCCTGGGCAGGTACCCTCCCCGAGCTGGCTCCATTACCCCTGTGACACCCTCTCCGAATTGCCTCCCAGGCGGCAGGCACTGTCTCCCTGGACAGGCACCCTCTCCGAGCTGGCTCTGCTCCCCACTCAGGCACCCTCTCCGAGCTGGCCTCACTCCCAGGCAGGCACCCTCTCCGAGCTAGCTCCACTCCCAAGCAGGCACACTCTAGGAGAGGCACTCTTTCCCTGCTCAGACACCCTCTCCGAGGTGCCTCCTCTCCAAGGTCAGACACCCTGTCCGAGGTGCCTCCTCCCCTAGGTCAAACACCCTCTCCTTGTTGACTCCACTACCCGATGAGGCACTCTCTCCAAGCTGGCTCCGCTTCCAGGTCCGGAACCCTCTCCGTGCTACTCCACTCACCGGTTAGACACCCTCGCTGAGATGACTCAACTACCTGTGCAGGCACTCTCTCTGAGCTGGCTCCACTCCCCGGAGAGAAACCCTCTCTGAGCTGGCTCCACACCCCAGCAGGCACACTGTCCTTGAGGCACTCTCTCCCATGTCAGACACTCTCTCCGAGGTGCCTCCTCTCCCAGGTCAGACATCCTCTCCTCAGTGGCTCCACTCACCGATGAGGCACTCTCTCAGAGCTGGCTCCACTCCCCNATACCCCTGCAGGCACACTGTCCTTGAGGCACTCTCTCCCATTTGAGACACTCTCTCCGAGGTGCCTCCTCTCCCAGGTCAGACATCCTCTCCTCAGTGGCTCCACTCACCGATGAGGCACTCTCTCAGAGCTGGCTCCACTCCCCTGAGAGGCACCCTTCCCTGGGGAGACCCCCTTCCTTGGCTGGCACCTCTCCACCGTGGCCCCCCTCACCGTGGAGTCTCCCCTCCCACCCAGGCACTTCTGCACATGGCACACATGGCAAGTTTTGGCACAGGCCCGGCCAGGCTCCAGCCTGGACGCCCGTGTCTTGGCCCCATCCTGGGATTCGCACACTCTCTGCGACGCGATCCATTCCCCGAATGCCCCCTCCTCGGAGGCCCCCCTCCGCCGAGAGGCACCCCCTCCGAGCTGGCTCCACTCCATGGGCAGGCACCCTCCCCGAGAGGCACTCTCTCCCCGGACAGGCACCCTCCCCTCGGTGGCTCCACTCCCTGGTGCGACACCCTCTCTGAGAGGCACTCTCTCCCTCTCCGGGGTGAGCCACCCTCCCCGAACTGGCTCCACTGCCCGCTGAGAAACCCTATCGGAGAAGCACTCTCTCCACGGTGATCCACCCTCCCGGAACTGGCTCCACTCCCTGGGCAAGCACTCTCTCCGAACTGGCTCCACACCCCGGAGAGAAACCCTCTCTGTGCTGTCTCCACTCCGAGGTCAAGCACCCTCTCCGAGGTGCGTCCCAGTCCGCAAGCCCTCTCTCCCTGTGCAGGCATCCTCTCCGAGCTGGCTCCACTCCACACTCAGACACCTTCTCCGAGGTGCCTCCTCTCCCGGGACAGACACCCTCACCGAGGTGCCTCCACTCCACGATGAGGCACTCTCTCCGAGCTGGCACCCCTCCCACGAGAGGCACCCTCTCCTTGGGGCCTCCGCTCCCCACGGAGGCCCCCCCCCAGACATACACCCTTTCCCTGGTGCTCTGATCATGGGCGAGGCCCCACCCCTCCGAATCTAATGCACCTCCTGGGAGGCACACCCTCTCCGCCTTGTGTCCCAGTAGGCATGCACTCTCTCTGGAGTCAGGCACCCTCTCCGAGCTGGCTCCACTACACCGACAGACACCCTCCCCGAGAGGCACTCTCTCCCCGGACAGGCACCCTCCCCTCGGTTGCTCCACTCCCCAGTGAGACACCCTCTCCGTGAGGCACTCTTTCCCCGTTGAACCACAATCCCCAAGCTGGCTCCACTCACCGGGCAGGCTCCCTTCCCGAGCGGGCTCCACTACCCGCTGAGACACCCTCTCCGTTGTGCCTCGCAGTCGGCAGGCACTCTCTCCCGGACACGCAGCCTCTCCGATTTGGCTCTGCTCCCCACTCAGGCACCCTCTCTGAGGTGCCTCCTCTCCGCGCTCAGACACGCTCTCCCAGGTGCCTCCTCTCTAAGGGCAGACACCCTCTCCGAGCTGCCTCCTATTCCCTGTCAAACACCCTCTCCTCGGTGACTCCACTACCCGATGAGGCACTCTCTCAGAGCTGGCTCCGCTTCCCGGTCAGGCACTCTCTCCGAGATGGCTCCACTCCCTGAGAGGCACTCTTCCCCATGGTGGCCCCCTTCACTGGCTGGCCCCTCTCCACTGTGGCCCCACTCCCCGGGGAGGCTCCCCTCCCACCCAGGCCCTTCGGCACATGGCACACATGGCACGCGTTGGCACACGTCCGGCCGTGCTCGAGACCGCCCGGCCCGAGTCTCGGCCACCTCCTGGGATTCGCCCGCTCTCCGCGGCGCGACCCAGTCCCCGAACTCCCACTCCTCGGTGGCCCCCTCCCAGGAGAGTCTCCCTCTCCTCGTGGGCTCCGCTCACCGCGGAGGCCCCCCTTCCCGGAAATACACCCTCTCCTCCGGGGCTCTGCTCCGGGCGAGGCCCCACCCCTCTGAGTTTAATCTCCCTCCTGGGAGTCACACCCTCTCCTCAGTGCGTCCCAGTCGGCAGGCACTCTCTCGTGAGTCAGGCACCCTCTCTGTGCTGGCTCCACTCCACGGGCAGGCACCCTCCCCGAGAGGCACTCTGTCCATGGACATGCACCCTCCCCTCGGTGGCTCCACTCCCCGGTGAGACACCCTCTCCGAGAGGCACTCTCTCCCAGGTGAGCCACAATCCCCGAGCTGGCTCCACTCCCTGGTCAGGCACCCTCTCCGAGGTGCGTCCCAGTCGGCAGGCACTCTCTCCCCGGACAGGCACCCTCTCCGAGCTGGCTCCAATCCCCGGGCAGGCACTCTCTCCGAGCTGGCTCCACTCCCCAGTGAGAAACCCTCTCTGAGCTGGCTCCACTCCCAGGTCAGGCACCCTCTCCGAGGTGCGTCCCAGTCGGCAGGCACTCTCTCCCTGGGCAGGCACCCTGTCCGAGTTGGCTCCACTCCCAGGGCAGGCACACTCTCCGAGAGGCACTCTCTACCCGTTCAGACACCCTCTCAGAGGTGCCGCCTATCCCTGGTCAGACACCCTCTCCTAGGTTACTCCACTCCCCGATGAGGCACTCCCTCGGAGTTGACTCCACTTCCCAGTCAGGCACTCTCTCCGAGCTGGCTCCACTACCCTGAGAGCACCCTTCCCCGGGGAGGCCCCCTTCCCTTGGCTGGCCCCTCTCCACCGTGGTCCCCCTCCCCGGGGAGGCTCCCCTACCACCCAGGCACTTGGGCACACAGCACACATGGCACGCGTTGGCACACGCCCGGCCGGGCTCGAGCCTGCCCGCCCGAGTCTCGGCCCCCTCCTGGGATTCGCCCGCTCTCCAGGGCGCGACCCAGTACCCGAACGCCCCCTTCTGGGAGGCCCCCCTCCCCCGAGGAGCAACCTCTCCTCGGGGGATCCTCTCCCGGTGAACTCACCCCTCCCCTGACAGCCACCTTCTCCTCGGGGGCTCTGCTCCGGGTCGAGGCCCCACCCCTCCGAATCTAATCTCCCTACTGGGAGTCACACCCTCTCCGCGATGCTTCCAGGTCCGCAGGCACTCTCTCGCGAGTCAGGCACCCTCTCCGTGCTGGCTCCACTCCACGGGCAGGCACACTCCCCGAGAGGCACTCTCTCCCGTACAGGCACCCTCCACTCGGTGGCTTCACTCCCCGGTGAGACACCCTCCCCGAGAGGCACTCTCTCCCTGGACAGGCACCTTCCCCTCGGTGGTCCACTCCCAGGTGAGACACTGTCTCTGAGAGGCACTCTCTCCCCGGTAAGCTACGATCCCCGACCTGGCATCACTCCCCTGGCAGGCCCCCTCCCCGAGCTGGCTCTGCTCCCCACTCAGGCACCCTCTCCGAGCTGGCTCCACTCCCAGGCAGGCACCCTCTCGGAGCTAGCTCCACTCCCGAGCAGGCACACTCTCTGAGAGGCACACTTTCCCGGCTCAGACACCCTCTCCGAGGTGCCTCCTCTCCAAGGTCAGACACCCTCTCCGAGGTGCCTCCTCCCCAAGGTCAGACACCCTCTCCTTGTTGACTCCACTACCCGATGAGGCACTCTCTCCGAGCTGGCTCCGCTTCCCTGTCAGGAACCCTCACCGAACTGGCTCCACTCCCTGGTTAGACACCCTCGCCAAGATGACTCAACTACCTGTGCAGGCACTCTCTCCGAGCTGGCTCCACTCCCCGGAGAGAAACCCTCTCTGAGCTGGCTCCACACCCCAGCAGGCACACTGTCCTTGAGGCACTCTCTCCCATGTCAGACACTCTCTCCGAGGTGCCTCCTCTCCCAGGTCAGACACCCTCTCCTCAGTGGCTCCACTCACCGATGAGGCACTCTCTCAGAGCTGGCTCCACTCCCCTGAGAGGCACCCTTCCCTGGGGAGACCCCCTTCCTTGGCTGGCACCTCTCCACCGTGGCCCCCCTCACCGTGGAGTCTCCCCTCCCACCCAGGCACTTCTGCGCATGGCACACATGGCAAGTTTTGGCACAGGCCCGGCCAGGCTCCAGCCTGGACGCCCGTGTCTTGGCCCCATCCTGGGATTTGCACACTCTCCGCGACGCGATCCATTCCCCGAACGCCCCCTCCTCGGAGGCCCCCCTCCGCCGAGAGGCACCCTCTCCTCGCGGGCTCCGCTCCCGGTGGACGCCCGTCTCCCCCGACAGCCACCTTCTCCTCCAGGGCTCTGCTCCGGGGCGAGGCCCCACCCCTCCTAGTCTAATCCTCCTCCTGGGAGTCACACCCTCTCCGAGGTGCGTCCCAGTAGGCAGGCACTCTCTTGCCAGTCAGGCACCCTCTCTGAGCTGGCTCCACTCCACAGGCAGGCACCCTCCCCGAGAGGCACTCTGTCCAGGGACAGGCACCCTCCCCTCTGTGGCTCCACTCCCCGGTGAGACACTCTCTGAGAGGCACTCTCTCTGAGGTGAGCCACCCTCCCCGAACTGGCTCCACTCCCTGGGCTGCCACCCTCCCTGAGCTGGCTCTGCTCCCCTGTCTGGCACCCTCTCAGAGCTGACTCTGCTTCCCGAAGAGGCACCCTCTCTGAGGTGTCTCTACTCCCTGGGAAGGCACCCTCTCTTAGCTGGCTCTGCTCCCCAGTCATGCACCCTCTCCGACCTGGCTCCGCTTCCCGGAGAGGCACCCTCTCCGAGCTGACTCCACTCCCTGGGCAGGCACACTCTCTGAGAAGCACTCTCTCCCTTGTCAGACACCCTCTCCTCGTTGACTCCACTCCCCGATGAGGCACTCTCTCCCAGCTGACTCCACTCCCCTGAGAGGCACCCTTCCCCTATGACTCACACGTTCCCTGGGAGGCCCCCTTCGGTGAGATCTCACCCTCCCCAGTCAGGCCCTCTTCCCTGGGATCTCACCCTCCCCGGTCAGGACCCCTTCCCTGGGAGTCACCCGTTCCCTGTGATTCCCCCCCCCAATCTCCCTAACCCTAACCCTAATATTACCGCCCACCTCGGCACCTGGCANAAACACAAGTATCTATTTTAATTCAAGCATCAAAAATAGCTCTATGAGACTCTTCTCACTTCCGTGCAATCATATATGCTTTCATCACCAGAAGAAACAGGAGCGGATATTTAACTATTGGATCTAAATGTGTACTCAAGAACTGTATCATCCATCATGTGGTCTCAATAGAAAGGCCCAAGAATTGCTGATTCATCTATTATTTTCTTCCCTTCCTTAAATTTATGGAAGACTTGGGCATTTTGTTCAGAGACATTGTAGCAGGTCTACCTTCTTATAAATAATAACAAGCACACAGGAGAAACTATTCTATTCATAAAATTAGACAGGACAAATAGAACATGCAAGTGGCTTGATCTGAATTTAAAAAAAAAATACTTTAAAAAACCATCATAAGCACCATATTTCATAACAGTATCAGGGTAGGTTGATTATTTTTTTGAAAACTCTTTATCAAAAATGCTGAAATGTATTGAGAAAAATGCAACTATGTTTACAAATTTTTATATCATCCCCAGTTCCAAGGCCATTTATAAACATTATCCCTTAGTATTTGTGTAATTTCAATAGTTAACAATATTAATAAACAATTTTTCACTGACCTAATCATTTCCAAACAAGTTTCACTTCAACACATTATATTTGTTACATTCCTAATTGAAATCCTTTGACATTCAAACCATTCTGAGGTATTCAGCTAAATTTGATGAACATATAAAATTATACTTCGTTACAACTGAGTAGCAATTCTTAGAGTAAAACATTTAATATCTTAAATCAGGAATGATCTTCCCTTTCACTTTTTGCTTAGTTAAATCCTGCTCATCTTTCTCTTCATCAAGAAAACCTTGTTCAGACTTCTCTAATTTGGTCAAATCCTTGATTTACATCTTCTCACAGAGATGTGCATCTTCTTTGTACTTGTTATAGAGACAATTTTACATTTGTATAAATGATTATTTGATTAAGGTCTATAAGTTCCAGGAAGACAAGAACTGTGTTTGCTTGTTTCTCACTACCACCTCTCCAGTGATGGATGGAAGAATGAAATTCCATTAGACAAATTGTTGAACAAAGCAGGTCACGGAATTGGGTTTCAAGGATAGTAAAGCTTATTGCAATTATAAGTGAATAAGAAGCCCAGTGCAGAGNATCAGGTGGCCAAAGTACTGGAGTTTCAGCCTCAACATCAGTCCTTCCAATGAACACCCAGGACTGATCTACTTTAGGATGGACTGGTTGGATTTCCGTGCAGTCCAAGGGACTCTCAAGAGTCTTCTCCAACACCACAGTTCAAAAGCATCAATTCTTCAGCGCTTATTTAAAATAAGTAAATAACAAGGACGTACTGTATAGCTCAGTTGGTAAAGAATCTGCCTGCAATGCAGGAGACCCGGGTTTGATTCCTGGATTGGGAAGAGAAGGAATAGGCTACCCACTCCAGTATTCTTGGCCTTCCCTTGTGGCTCAGCTGGTAAAGAATTCACCTGCAATGTGGGAGACCCGGGTTCGATCCCTGGGTCTGGAAGATCCCCTGGAGAAGGAAATGGCAACCTGCTCTAGTATTCTTGCCTGGGAAATCCCATGGACAGAGGAGCATAGCAGGCTATACTCCTTGGGCCGCAAAAGAGTTGGACACAACTTAGCAACAACAACTGCATAACACAGGGAATTATATTCAATATCTTGTAATAACCCATATGGGAAATGAATCTGAAAAAAAGAATGCATATATATATATAATTAATTTTTATTGGAGTATAGTTGCTTTAGAATATTGTGTTTCTACTGTATAGCAAAGTGAATCAGCTATGTGTGTAAATTTATCTCTTCTATTTTGAATTTTCGTACCATTTAGGTCATCACAGAGCATTGCATAGAGTTCTCTGTGCTATTCAGTAGGTTCTCACTAGTTATCTACTTTATATACAGTATCAGGTCTTAGATAGACATATATTCACTAAGAACACACACACACACACACACAAATCACTTGGCTGTACACGTAAAACTACCATGGCGTTATAAATCAATTATATTTCTATTAAAACAAACACAATAAAACAAAAGAAACTCACTTCCATATATCAAATACAGTTCAAACTAAGCCATGCCTCCCTTGAGCCCTACTTTTCCTCACTAACTGGCCATAGTCTCTCCTGCCTCCAGCATCCAGAACAACTTGGACTGCTTTTCAGCTCTCCAGAATTCTGCTTCCTCCTAAAAGTCAAGACGGTTTGTGGTTTCCTCATACTCATCCTGTGCTCCAAATGAACATCTCCCACTGGCCTGTTTTATCTGCAAAAATAATGGGAAAATAAGTGGAAATAGCTGCATCCACGCACACGCACTCCGGTCTTCTCGCCTTTGCTGCTTTCCCTCTCCAGAAGGGGGCTCAGCTTCACCCCAGCCCACCCAGTCCTCGCCCTCGCACGCTAGGCTCAGGGCAGTCCCGCTGCTCTCGATGGTGGCCCGGGGACGCTGGCTCATATTTCTCTCTTCTTTCCTTTCGTGTGGACTCTGCTCTGGTACACACGGTCCCACTCTCAGGTGAATGCAGCGTTTGATGGTATCAGCGTGTGAAGCCGTTCTTTGGTCATTGTTTTACACCCGTGTACATTTGTCCCAATCTAGATTATAAAGCCCTGACATAACAGGGAACACGTCTCGTTTTCTTTTCATATTCTAACACGCTTAAAGCAGAAGCAAAGGAAAGAAAGGATTTTCACTATCCATTTGGCTGCGCTGGGTCTTAGTCGCATCATTCAGGGTCTTTGCTGTGGTGTACTGACTCTCTAGCTGTGGCGCACCGGCCTAGTTTCTCCCAGGCCTGAGGGATCCTCGTTTCCCCACCAGGGATCGAACCTACTTCCCCTGCATTGCAAGGCAGACTCTTAACCACTGGGCCACCAGGGAAGTCGCTAAAATGATATTCAGCGAATACCTACTGTGGAAAAGTGCTTTCTGAAGTATGACCTCACTTAATATTCACAACAAATCTGGGAACATTACATTTCAGATATGTGGAACCACTTTTCCTGACAAATTCCCCAAATTCAGACTCAGATCTGCCTCAGGCCAATGCCACAGTGCTTCCTAAATCCGTTGCCTCATCAACAGACCCTGAGGACTTTATGCTTCTGGTGGGGAAAAACGTGAACTCCTGCTGTGAGTTCCTAATTCATGAAAAATGGGTGTTCCATTGTTGCCTGGAAAGATCAAGTCTCAGTACACTCATAATTTTCATTCTGTGTGTCTGTTTTTTTTCTTTAGATATTTAAAAGTATCTAAAGATTTTTAAAATATCTTTAATTTTGAGATAATTTTAGACTTTCAGGGAAGTTGCAAATGTAGTAGGAGAGCTTCTGTATATCCTTTATCAGGCTATCTTAAATTTACAGAAATGTAGTATAATTATGAAAACGCAGACGTTAACATTGGCATAATATTACCAACTAAACTACAGACAATTGTAGAATTTCCTGTTTTTCTAGCATCTTTTGTCTGTTCCAGAATTCAGTCCAGGATGCACTTAGGGATAATGCCTCTTTAGTCTCCTGGATCTGTGACAATCTTTCAGTCTTTCCTTGTTTTTCATGACTTTGATATTTTTGAAAAATATAGGTCAGAGATTTTGTAGAAGTTATCTGTGTTTGGGTTTGTCTGATATTTTCTTCTGATTAGACTGGAGTTATGGATTATTGGGGTGAATACCACTGAGGTGATGTGCCCTTGTCCGTGGGTCATATTGGAGGGTGCATGATGTCATAATGACATCACTACTGATGTTAGCCTTTATCAGTTGGCTCAGGTGGTTTCTCTGCTTTAAAATGACTGCATTTAACTTTGAAATGAATAAATATTTACTTTGGGGGAGATAGTTTGAGATCATCAAAATAGTCTGTTTCTCCTTAAATTATAACTCACTAATTTTAATAACCATCAGTGGGTTTTGCCTCCAGTGGGTACTGCAGTGGTGTTCTGATAGTGATTTACCATTTCTGTAACTCCTCTTACACTTATTTATTGGAATTCTTCTGTAAGGAAGTATTGTCCTTTCCTATCTATTACTTATTCAGTCAACCATTTATTTCACTATGGACTCAGAGAATATTTCTTTTAATCGTTCAGTTATGATCCAACACTATTGTTATTTATCTTGTTGCACAAATTGTTCCAGCTTTTGCTCTTTCAGGTTGGCGCCTGTGCTTTTTAATATGCCCTTACAATCTTCTTATTTTTTGGTAAAAAACTCACTTTTTAACTTTCTGCCATTGTGAAAGGCTCCAAGTTCATTTTATATTTTTCCTGCTCCAGTCCTGGAATCAACCACTTCTCCAAGGGGCGAGAGTTCCTTTTATGGTAGCATGGTATTAGAGACCAAGAACAGGGTAGCAGTTGTACTCATTGCTACTAGTTATTACTGTTTCTAGGATCTCTCAGAAGATAGTCTGAGCTAGGACACATGTGTGTATATTCTAACCTATGCACACAGATGTATATATATTTCTTTCTGTATTTTTGTAGCTGTATATGTATACCAATTAACCATGAGCCCTGGTAGCAAAACCAAAGACCCTACAAGAAACAAACAATGAGACCCTGAGAAGTTACAGAGTTTCAGTTTGGGATGATATTAAGTAAAGCTCTGGAGATGGATAATGCTGATGGTTGCAAAACAATGTGAATGTAGTTAATGCCACTGAATTGTCTGTTGTGTTTATTTTAACCACAAAAATTTAGCAATAAATTCATGTTGCTACCTCCCATGGTCATCTAGCATGACAGATTATTCTCACCTCCTTCTTTCCTTATTTGTAACTTCTTCCTCTAGCAGTAGGAAATTTGGTTCTTATCCTCAGCAATATAATTTCTTATGTGTTCACTAGCATACACACAAAGTGGTTTTGGAATTGCTAACCCAGTACTCCTGTGAGAAGCAGAGTTACCAACTAGAGAAACTTCTTTATGTCTTTAGCCTTGTGGTATCCAGTTAAGACACTGTTTTCCAAAGTTGCTTAGCTCAGTTCCTTCCTTCCTCACTGGTCTTCAACATGGTTATGTCATTCATTTGTAATCCACTTGGATTCATTTGTTACGAGTGCCTGCTTGACGGTCAATGAGATAATGCCTGTGAAGTGCCTAATGCACTGCCTGGCATGGCTCAGTTTTAAGAAATATGAGCTGAACCTGAATTTGTGACAGCGATTAGTGTTGTCCATCAACTTCATTACTCCAGCCCGGTGAAATGTTAAAAGAACTTTGATTGGGTTTCAAGTGCCATTCTTGTCTGTGACTCAGAACAAGGTAACCAGCCCATAAAAGTCAAGTCAGAAGTGCGGCCCTCATTAGCATCATGCTCAAGACAGCTGAGTTGCTTCTCACAGGATGAAAAATATATGGGCTTAAGTGATGAGTGACCATAGAAGGTGTGAATCATGCAAGGGACAGAGAATTCCAGGGGGTGAAAAACTCTGTAATTAGAAACTAACAAATTAGAGCCTATTCTTTCATCTTGTCTCTGGAAACAGCCCCATTTCTCCATTCATTTTTCCTATATCAGTCAGTCAGTCAGTCACTTTCTGATCTCTGCAGTAGATTTTGATGCTGAGATTCACCATGTCAAGGGATGCCTCCTGTTGGCCAACTTGAGATTCAGTTGAGGGTTTTTGGTTGCAGGCAACCAAAAAGAACCCTAGCTACCTTAGCTGAAAAGGAATGTGTTGGAGGCTGCTCACAGAATGGAAGAGAAAGCTGCTGGACCCTGTTACAGAGGAATAGGGACTTAGAAGCTCTGGGAGACCTCATAGTAGGAACCAATGGTCACTCTATCCAGTGTGAATCAGTTCAAAAAAGAAACCTCTCTTTGCGTCTCTCCAGTTAAAACTGAATTTCTGGGATTGATCTATTGGTCTAACTTGAGTCACATGGCATCACTAGGTAGGAGAAAGGCAGAACACTTTGAATAAAAACCCACAAATGGGGAGAAGCAGGTAAACTGCCAACAGCTGGTTGCACTACTCTCTTTCATTACTCAGCTTTCTTCCATCTGCTGTGAGCTTTAAGTTAATTTATTGTTTAAAAAAATGTGGAGCAATAGACTATCATTCCCTATGTTCCCTACATGTATTCACTATAAGTCCTAAATAGTCTCCTCTCCCTGCCAGGGTAAGTGGGAGTCAAATGATGATACACGGTTGACATTGTTGGCCATCTTCAGGGTGGTGTGTAGGTTGGGGTGCATCACTCGGATACCCATCCAGATTGAGATGGTCCTTTACCATGGAGCTTGGGTGTCGGTTTGAAGCCCTGGGATTTCCTGTTTTATGAAATCCTCAAAAAAATGCAAATAGAAGTTAGGTTGGGTGTGAAAATCCATTTGAGCATGGAGACTTGAAATTAGGCAGACCAGAGTTCTATTTTCTCTAGGGCTCAGTCACCTCATTTGTTAAATGTGGGGAATGTCTTGTAGTTCAAGATACAGATAACAGGATCAGACACTTGGATTGATTCCATGGTCCACACTCCCTAGCTACATGACCACAGGAGTTATATTCAGTGTCTTTACATTTATTTTGTGTATTTAAATTCTTTCCTTATCTATAAAATGGGATAATAATAGTGTCTCCCTCCCAAGCTTGGTGTGAGAAACAAATGAAATAATATTTATATCAGTTGCCATTGTTATTATTATCACAGGATTTTTCTTTTTTTGTCCTTGCTGTGTGGCATGTGGGATCTTAGTTTCCTGAGCAGGAATTGAACTTGGGCCCCCTGCAGTGAAAGCGTGGACTCCTAGCCACTGGACTGCCAGGGAAGTACAGAATTTCGCGAGGATTAAATTCCTGTATGTGAGGTGCTGAGCATAGGGCCTGCCCTACCACATTAAACCTTTAATAAAGGGTGGCTGTTGATACTATGTGGCTTAATGGCTGTTTGTGAATTACCTGTCCTTCCTTTCATTTGTGTGGGTAATTGAGTTCCTGTGTTTGCACATATATTTTAACCAAATTGCCTTGTTTCTGGTGAGAAAATCCATGATGTTTCTATTTTCTTCAGAGAATAATAAAAGATTACAAAGACTTGAAGAGACATTTAGAAAAAAACGTTTAATACACTGATTTGATTCACCAGTCTAACTTTCTCATGAGCTACTGAAATGGTGAGCCTTGTCATTCACTGCAAGGTTCTATTTGTAGAACTCTAAAGGTAGGACTGAAGATATATTCTAATAACTTAGAGGTCTAGAGCAATAGACAGTTCTTTCTTGAAAAGCCCAAATCCTTTGTTCTCTGTTTTCCAGAGTTGTGCTGAATTCTCCACTTTGATTGTGGAGATAACAATGTTTGACTGTGTCCTGATAGGAAGGGCGGTTCCTCAGATCCCGCCAAAGTGATTTTAAAGTGAAACTCCTCATTGGAGTTTCTCTTCCTACTGCTTATATTTCACTTTTTGTCATGAGCTCTGCCCTTTAGTCTTTAATCCCTTCTGAATTTGTGGACACTGACCTTCTGTCTTCATGATGGATCACATCTGTGTTTCTCTAGAGATTTTGCTTTCTCTCTTTCCTGGAGACCTTAGCCTCTAGCTGGGGTCACCCCATGATTTCCTGCTGACAGTGTTTTGAGATGGAAATTGCTCCATCTTCTCTTCTGAGGGGCAGGCTCTTTTGAAGAATTAACTTATTAACCACATCACCCTCTGTGTGGGCTGTGGCTTCTCTGACCCCCAGACAACCTGCCCTACAAGGGTGCCGCTTCTTAGCTGCTTTTCTTGGTACCCTTTGAGCTTCCAGTGTGCGCATCTGTGGCCAGCAGCTCAGCTCAATAACCTTACGTCTCACAGCAGCTCAATAACCTTGGAAATCTCCTTTTCTGACAGTGCCCCATAATTCAGGCTTCAGTCTCTTTTGTAATCTCTCTGTGTCTTAGCAAAACATACATGTTTCGTATTTATGACAAAACTACAGTTTTCTGGAGACAACTGTGTCTGAAGGGAGTTTATTACTTTCTTTTTCTTATTGAAGCATGATAGATTTACAAGAGTATATTAGCTTTAGGTGTATAGCATAGTGATTCAATACTTTTACAGATTACACTCTAGTCAAAGTTATTATAAAATCTGTCTTTTCCTGTGCAATGCAATATATCCTTGTTGCTTATCTATTTTATGCATAGTAGTCTGTATCTCTTAATTCTCTACCCCCATATCACCCCTCCCCCATCCTCTCCCCATTGATGATTACTAGTTTGTTATCTATATCTGTGGGTCTGTTTCTGTTTCATTATATTCACTAGCTTGTTTTATTTATAAACTCCATATATAAGTGAAAACAGAGTATTTGTCTTTCTTGATCTGATATTTCACTAACCGTAATACTCTGCAGGTCCATCCATGTTGTTGCGAATGGCAGAATTTCATTCCTTTTTAACGTCTGAATAGTATTCCATTTTCCTAATCTGTAAAATACACCACGGGCTTGTGAAGATTAAATATGCAACATGGTAATTGACAAAGGTGCCAAATTATTTCAATACAAGACAAGCAAACCTTTTCAACAAAGTATTCTGGAACAGCTGGATGGCCCTACAAGGGGAAATGAACCTCGACTTGTACAAGTTCACATTCAAAATTAATTTGAGAAGGATTATAGACATAATATAAAATCACACACCTATGGACACCTTATCTTCGACAAAGGAGGCAAGACTATACAATGGAGTAAAGACAATCTCTTTAATAAGTGGTGCTGGGAAAACTGGTCAACCACTTTTAAAAAAATGAAACTAGATCACTTTCTAACACCACACACAAAAATAAACTCAAAATGGATTAAAGACCTAAATGTAAGACCAGAAACTATAAAACTCCTAGAGGAGAACATAGGCAAAACACTCTCTGACATAAATCACAGTAGGATCCTCTATGATCCACCTCCCAGAATACTGGAAATAAAAACAAAAATAAACAAATGGGATCTAATTAAAATTAAAAGCTTCTGCACAACAAAGGAAACTATAAGTAAGGTGAAAAGACAGCCTTCTGAATGGGAGAAAACAATAGCAAATGAAGCAACTGACAAACAACTAATCTCAAAAATATACAAGCAACTTATACAGCTCAACTCCAGAAAAATAAACGACCCGATCAAAAAATGGGCCAAAGAACTCAATAGACATTTCTCCAAAGAAGACATACGGATGGCTAACAAACACATGAAAAGATGCTCAACATCACTCATCATCAGAGAAATGCAAATCAAAACCACAATGAGGTACCATTTCACACCAGTCAGAATGGCTGCGATCCAAAAGTCTGCAAGCAATAAATGCTGGAGGGGGTGTGGAGAAAGGGGAACCCTCTTACACTGTTGGTGGGAATGTAAACTAGTACAGCCACTGTGGAAAACAGTGTGGAGATTCCTTAAAAAATTGCAAATAGAACTGCCTTATGACCCAGCAATCCCACTGCTGGGCATACACACCAAGGAAACCAGAATTGAAAGAGACACATGTACCCCAATGTTCATCGCAGCACTGTTTATAATAGCCAGGACATGGAAACAACCTAGATGTCCATCAACAGATGAATGGATAAGCAAGCTGTGGCATATATACACAATGGAGTATTACTCTGCCATTAAAAAGAATAAATTTGAATCAGTTCTAATGAGATGGATGAAACTGGAGCCTATTATACAGAGTGAAGTAAGCCAGAAAGAAAAACACCAATACAGCATACTGACACATATATATGGAATTTAGAAAGATAGTAATGATGACCCTGTATGTGAGACAACAAAAGGACACAGACATAGACAATGGACTTTTGGCCTCAGAGGGAGTAGGAGAGGGCGGGATGATCTGGGAGAATGGCATTGAAGCATATATACTATTATGTAAGAAACGAATCACCAGTCTATGTTTGATACAGGATGCAGGATGCTTGGGGCTGGTGTACGGGGATGATCCAGAGAGACGTTGGGGGGTGGGAGGTGGGAGGGGGATTTGGGATTGGGAGCTTGTGTGCACCTGTGGTGGATTCATGTCGATGTATGGCAAACCCAATAGAGTATTGTAAAGTTAAATTTAAAAATAAATAAATAAATAAATTTAAAAAAAAATAAAATAAAATCAGAGCCATAAATCTTCTAAAAGAAAGCATAGGAGAATATCTTAGTTATGTTGGGATAGGCAAAGACTTGTTTGTCAGCACATAGAAAGCATTAAACATAAAGTTTTCTGCTCATTGAAAGATACTGTTAAGAAAATAAAAAGGTCGGACATAGACTAGGAGAAAATAAGAAAATATCTGTGATACACATATCTGCACGGTGTGTGTGTATTAGTTGCTCAGTTGTGTCCTACTCTTTAAGACCCCATGCAGTCTGCCAGGCTTCTCTGTCCATGGGATTCTCCAAGCAAGAATACTGGAGTGGGTTGCCATCTCCTCCTCTGGGAACCCAGGGATCCTGGATTGCAGGCAGATTCTTTACCATCTGAGCAGCCAGGGAAGCATAGATCTCACAAAGAATTTGTATCCAAAAGATACCGAGAACTCTCAAAACTCAGCAATAAGAAGACAAGCAGCCCCGTTACAACATGGACAAAAGATCTGAGAAGAGAAACTCATAAAGGAAGCTATGTTAATGAACAATAAATAGGTGAAAAGATATTCAATATCTTTATTCATCAGGGAAAGGCAAACTAAAATCATAATGAAATACCACTAGATATACATCATAATGACTAAGATTAAAACAATAGATAACACCAAGTTGTAGAACACCTGAAACATTCATATGCTGCTGGTCGACATTTAAATGGTGCAACCATTATGGAGAATTGTTTTTCAATTTCTTAGGAAGTTAAGCATAATCTACCCTATAACTCTATAATTAAACTTATAGATATTTATCCAAGAGATATGAAAACCTATCCAAGAGATATGTTCCTGAAAGATTTGTGCAACAATGTTCATGGCAGTCTCATTCTTAATAGCTAGAAACCAGAAACAATCTGCATGTCCATCAACAGGTGAAAAGATAAGCAAATTATGGTATATCCATGTAATTGAATACAATGCAGCAATGTGTTCAGTCACTCAGTTGTGTCCGACTCTTTTTGATGCCATGGACTGTAGCCTGCCAGGCTCCTCTGTCTGTGGAATTTTCCAGGCAAGAATACTGGAGTAGGTTGGTATATCCATGTAATTGAATACTATAGAGCAATACAAAAGAACAGATTACTGATACATAACGTGGGTGACTGCAGCCATGAAATTAAAAGACACGTACTCCTTGGAAGAAAAGTTATGACCAACTTGGATAGCATATTGAAAAGCAGAGACATTACTTTGCCAACAAAGGTCCATTTAGTCAAGGCTATGGTTTTTCCTGTGGTCATGTATGGATGTGAGAGTTGGACTGTGAATAAAGCTGAGCACTGAAGAATTGATGCTTTTGAACTGTGGTGTTGGAGAAGACTCTTGAGAGTCCCTTGGACTGCAAGGAGATCCAACCAGTCCATCCTGGGTGTTCTTTGGAAGGAATGATACTGAAGCTGAAACTCCAGTACTTTGGCCACTTCATGTGAAGAGTTGACTCATTGGAAAAGACTCTGATGCTGGGAGGGATTGGGGGCAGGAGGAGGAGGGGACGACAGAGGATGAGATGGCTGGATGGCATCACCAACTTGATGGACATGAGTTTGAGTGAACTCTGGGAGTTGGTGATGGACAGGGAGGCCTGACGTGCTGCGATTCATAGGGTCTCAAAGAGTCGGATACGACTGAGCAACTGAACTGAACATGGTGCTGCTGCTGCTAAGTCGCTTCGGTCGTGTCTGACTCTGTGTGACCCCATAGATGGCAGCCCGCCAGGCTCCCTCGTCCCTGAGATTCTCCAGGCAAGAACACTGGAGTGGGTTGCCATTTCCTTCTCTAATGCATGACAGTGGAAAGTGAAAGTGAAGTTGCTCAGTTGTGTCCGACTCTTAGCGACCCCAGGGACTGCAGTCCACCAGGCTCCTCCACCCATGGGATTCTCCAGGCAAGAGCACTGGAGTGGGTTGCCATTGCCTTCTCCGAACTGAACATGAGTGAACCTCATTATGTTGAGTGAAAGAAAGCAGAGGAACAAACAGCATGATTCCATTTGTGCTAAATTCTAGGACAGAACAAAATGAATCTATAGCAATAGAAATCAAACGTTGGTTGTCTTCCTGGGAAGGAACTGACTTAAAAGGGACGCAGTAACAAGCAACACTGGGGAGGGGCGGTCATTTCTATCTTTACAGGACTGGTGGTTACAAGAGTGCATAGAATTGTCAGAACTTGAGTTGAACACTTAAGACATGTGCATTTTACTGTATGTAAATTATTCTTAAATAAAAAAGGACAGTGTGGCAAAGGGCACAGTACAGGGTAACTTCTCAGGAATGGTGGCTGTGGGTGTTACAGGCATGGACAACAACGTCAGTAGTCTTAGTTTTGATCTGCTTCCTCAATAAGTTGGTGGCTCTGTCAACCATCTGTACCTAGAGGCTCCTATGGACTCATGGGGGACCTTCAGGAGATGTTTTGATTTTATTATCGTTACTCACAATGATGCAGTTGAACTCTTTTCCTTAAGATATATATATGTACATGTATATGTTTATTAAGGCATATTTTTTTACTAAGGTATAGTTCCATGAGAAACTGGGAGATAGTAGAGGACAGGGAAGCCTGGCATGCTGTGGTTCATTGGTTCACAAAGAGTCAGATACGACAACAATAGGTAATTTACAATGTTGTGTTAGTTTCAAGTATATGGCAAAGTGATTCAGATGCATATAAAATCTGCCTTTTTTCAGAGTCTTTTCCATTGTGAGTTGTTACAAGATATTGTGTATAATTCCCTGTGCTATAACAGTAGGTCCTTACTGTCTACTTGTTTTATACATAGCAGTATGTATACGTTAAAAAAATTTTTTTTTTTCGGTATCTGGGTTTTTTTTTTAATTGAAATATAGTTGATTTACAATGTGTGTTAGTCTCAGATGTGCAACAAAGTGATTCAATTATACATATATATATTCTTTTTCATTATAGATTATTATAAGATATTGAGTCTAGTTGCCTATGCTATACAGTGGGTCTTTGTCGGTTATCTATTTTATATAGAGTAGTGTGTATATTTTAATTCTAAACTCCTAATTTATTCCCCCCCCCGGTAACCATAAATTTGTTTTCTATGTCTATGAGTCTATTTCTGTTTTGTATATAAATTCATTTGTATCATTTTTTAAGGTACATTGCCTCTGCAAGAAGGCTTGTGCACTGGTAAATCAGCAGATCAGGACTGGGGAGGGAAAGAGAATTCTGATGTCTTTGTTTCCATTTTGGTCCATTCAGCCAAGCTGAAGCAGACTCCTTTTCATTTGTCTTAAATCCAAATAAATAAATAAACCTCTCAAACCAAACACTATGATATATTACTCCTAAGGAATAATGAATTACCTTTTTAGGTAAAGTAAAGGAAAGAAAGGCCCAGAGTATCCTAGCCAAGCCTGGGGTGAGTAGAAGGAGGCAGGGAATAAATTTTGTTGACTGGGGAAATGTCTGGGTCTTGAGTTCATAAGCCAGGGTAGGGGCACTGAGCTCTGGGTGCCCAGGTTTGTGCTGTCCTCAGCAGTGGGTACATGTTAATCCCAGACTCCTAATTTTATCTCCTCCCACCCTGCTATTCCCTCTGGTAGCCATCAGTTTGTTTTCTATGTCTGTGAGTCTCTGTTTTGCAAGTTTATTTGTATATATTTTTTGGATTCCACATAATATGTGATATGATATGATATTGGTCTTTGACTTACTTCACTTAATATGATAACCTCTAGGTTAATCAATGTTGCTGCAAATGACATGATTTCATTATTTTTTGTGGCTAATATTCCATTGTGTGTGTGTATATATATATTATATATATCTATATATCTATATATATATATCACATCTTCTTTATCCATTCATCTGTTGATGGACATTAAAGTTGCTTCCATGTCTTCATTATTGTAAATAGCGCTGCTGTGAACATTGGGGTGCATGTATCTTTTTGAATTCAAGTTTTCTCTGGATATATGCCCAGGAGTGGGATTGCAAGATTATATTTTTAGTTTTTTAAGGACTCTCCATTCTGTTCTCCCCAGTGGCTGCACCAATTTAATTCCCACCAACTGTGTAGGAGGGTTCCCTTGTCTCCACACTCTCTCTGGCATTTCTTATTTGTAGACTTTTTAATGATGGCCATTCTGACTAGTGTGAGGTGATACCTCATTGTAGTTTGGGTTTGCATTTCTCTAATAATTAATGATATTGAGCATCTTTTCATGTGCCTGTTCACCACCTGCGAATCTTCTTTGGAGAAATGTCTATTTAGGTCTTCTGCCCAGTGGCACCCCACTCCAGTGGCACCCCACTCCAGTACTCTTGCCTGGAAAATCCCATGGACGGAGGAGCCTGGTGGGCTGCAGTCCATGGGGTCGAGATGAGTTGGACACGACTGAGCGACTTCACTTTCACTTTTCACTTTCATGCATTGGGGAGGGAGGTGGCAGCTCACTCCAGTGTTCTTGCCTGGAGAATCCCAGGGACGGGGGACCCTGGTGGGCTGCCGTCTATGGGGTTGTATAGAGTCGGACACGACTGAAGCGACTTAGCAGCAGTAGCAGCAGCCCATTTTTTCACTGATATTAAGCTGTATGAACCGTTTGTATATTTTGGCAATTAATCCCTTGTCAGCAGCATGGTTTGCAAATATTTTCTCCCAGTCCATAGATTATCTTTTCATTTTGTTCATGGTTTCCTTTGCTATGCAAAAGCTTTTAAGTTTAATTAGGTCCCATTTGTTTATTTGCACCTGAATTCTTAACTCACACATATCCTCTCTCTTCCTCCTTTTCTCTGTCTCCCCCATCCCCACTCTCTCCCTCACACACACACACAATCATGGATCCTTCCTTGTTTCTTCCTTCCTTCCTATTCATTTCTCATCTTTATCCCACCTCATTCCAAAGTAAATTTAACACAGTTATAGAAATGGTCACCTACCAGATAAAGGAGAGGAGAAGGGGACAACAGAGGATGAGATGGCTGGATGGCATCACTGACTCAATGGATAGGAGTTTGAGTAAACTCTGGGAGTTGGTGATGGACGGAGAGGCCTGGCGTGCTGTGGTTCATGGGGTCGCAAAGAGTCAGACACGACTGAGCGACTGAAATGAACCAGATAAAATGGTGTAGGAAATAAGTGTAAATTCAAATCACAAAGAAATAGACACCATTTGGTCCTGAACCTCAGGCAGGCTCTGAGCTTCCTAGCCACAGCAACAAAAAGGGAAACGTGATTAGTCACCAAACAGCCCCCAGGGTAAATGCACACAGATGCACCCAAGCAGCATCATAGCTGGTATCCGTTATTCAGAGCCCCAGGTGTCCAATTTGTTTGCCTGAGTGGTGGATTAGTGGTGTGGAGAGAAGGAACTAGAGATGTTTTTGCTCTTGGCTTGGTTTTCCTGGCAAGGAGACTGAAGGCTTCCCCCTGGAGTGGCGCCGGGCTCCCCCTGCAGTGGATATCACATTATTTGTATTCTGAATCTCTGTGGTCATCCTCTTCGTGGCCAGCCTGCCCTACTGCTCAGTTCATCTTCAAGCTGTTTTTCTGCAGTTTCAGCTTTGATGTGGACACCTTTTCTTGAGTTATATTCTGGCAGAACCAGCTTGTTGCTGAATGGCCCACCCCAGCAGACATCTCTTTCCCTGGCTGTGTTTCTTTAATTATGGTAGATTTACTTTTCCCTTCCTCTAGCAGTTATTTTTAGACTTTAAAACCTTCTCTTAGGGTTTCAGCTGAGCTATCAAGTGCATGAATGCAGGAATGTTTTAGCTGGAGAGCCCTCTCCCACTGACTCTTTTAAGAACGAGCTTCCTAAGTGCAGGAAGTCACTGGCCTTGCAATATATTACAGATCTATCTTCCTCTTGTCTTGAAGAGTTCCTCCCCTGAAGAATATGCTGTCTGGTAGTTGGAAATGATTTTCGGGCTGCTCACTGGAATTAAATCTTGACTTCCAAGAATGGGCAACTTGTAGAGTCAAGTACACCAGGCTGGATGTTGGCAGATGTAGACTTCAGATTAACTTCCAGGGCTGACCCACTATGTCATGTTAGGCAAGTGCTGTGAAGTTCCTGGGTCTGCTTTCTTCAATAGAGGAAGTAATCTCAGAAGGTTGTGAAAGTCAAACAAGATGTAACACTTGAAAAAGTTTGGAACGTCTCAGTGATTTAAATTCTCAGTCTGTAATGGAGAGGGAATGAAGGAAATATATTTTCACTAGTATTGAATTTGCAGGTTGTATTCAGTACCTCACTAGGGGGACAAAAGTGTTAGGAAACATATTTCTTATCCTGAAGAGTTGTAGGCAGAGTTTGAAGGATGTACATAAAATATAAAACATTTACTCTTGACATCCATCTGAAGTCCTTTTGTCTAAAGATTTTGGAGTCAGACTTGTGTCTTTAATCTCTCTTTTTTTATATGTTTAACTTCTTCCTCCTAACACTGATCTCTCAAAAATATCTCTTACCTCCTTTGGGTAGTAATTTTCAGATAATGATAGTTTCAAAACTCATCATGTTTCTCTTTTTGCTTTGGCTACCAGCAACCTCAAACTATAACTACTGCTTTGTTTAAATAATCATGATATTTAAGGTGCTTGAAGCATTTCCTTTTGCTTCTTCTTCCTGTCTAATGTCTGATTTTTCTTTGTATTTGAATAGCCTTATTGAATATATAAGTTGTTACAGATACTTTTTGAAAGTATAAATTCTTTATATAAATTAATTGAGAAGTATAAATCATGTCAACATATAACAACAAGGAACAAGCACTGTCCAACAGGGAAACTGCATTCTGAGTTCTCATTTAGCATTTCTTCTGCTGTCCCAGTGGTTGAAAAGGGGGGTCTTCTGAATTCTAAAGCAGCCATAGCAGTCTCCCCCTGAAGGAATTAGGTACCAGATGGGAGGCACCAGCCGCTTGAGAATTCTCTAGATTTATAGAGGAGGACAAGCTCAGGACTTGTTCTTTCTCAGTAGCTCAGAATGATCCGTTGAAACAGATTTCCTGGCCTCCATTTGTAGATACATGTATAGCCCATGCTTGGCACTCAGACCAGAATTCCTTAAACTGCAACAAGCCTGAGAGTCACCTGTGGATCTTACTGAAGTGTGGGTTTGGATTCACTGTTTGAGGGATGGGAGCTGAGAGCCTGCATTTCTAACAAGTTCCTAGGTGATGCTGCTGCTGCCGGCCTAGGACCATGCTTTCAATAATGAGGACTTAGAAGTCACTCAACCCAATCTACTGAATGGACGAATCAATTTTTGTGCATGAGTCATACTTTATGATTTTAGAACTGACTTTATCGCTTGACCTATCTTTTCTTAAGAACCCTAATCCTTCATCATCTCTACTTTCTAACTATCAATTGAACATTTTTCTACTAGAAATTTATGATCTCTTCTACCCCTTGATGAGCTTTCTCTTTTCTTTCCTTCCTTCCTGACCCACATCAAATCCTGAAGTTCATTGCTAAAGGGAGTATACTGTTAGCTAAAGTATCATTGGATGAATCCTGTCTCCCTAGTCTTAGAGGTAGACTAGCTTGTACTTTTCCTTAGGACTGGGAGGACGGGGGTAGGGCCATCCTGGCCCTACAGGGCTTTGTGCCTAGTGGGTGCTTCTTAGATATTTGTTGCTTGATTGATTTGCCAGTGACTGTAAATATTTTTGATAACAGAGAAGAAGCTGAGAAATTAAGAAAAATTGGCCATCCTTTACCAACCTCTGCCTGCTCACAGAAGCAGAGGTTAATGGATGCAGTAGTGATGCAATAAATCTCTGTGATGCTTAAGGCCCTAATCAGGAAAAGGACCAAAGTGTGAGAATGGGTACCAGGGTCTAAACACTGGTGCATTTGTGTCTTTCAGGCAGTTCCTATAATGCTGGTTCATGACACATTAGACCACAGAGACCAAAGGAATTCATAAATCAGTGGCTAGAAAATGCTACAAAGTGGACTGTGGAGGCTGCATATTTAAAACCATCAATACTGCTTCTATGCCACTTGCTTTCTGTTGTTGCTCTTCAGTTGCTAAGTCGTGTCCGACTCTGTTACACCGTGGGCTGCAGTACACCAGGCTTCCCTGTCTTTCACCATCTCTGAGTTTGCTCAAATCATGTCTGTTGAGTTGGTGACGTCATCTAACCGTCTCATTCTCTGTTGCCCCCTTCTCCTCTTGCTCTCAATCTTTCCCAGCTTCAGGATCTTTTCCAGTGCTCTCTGCCATGGTCCTTTTCCATTCTTGTGATTCTCTATCACCTTCCTCCCCATCTCAGTTGGAGAGGTGAATCAGAAATGCAAGCTACAGAACTTCCCTGGTGGTCCAGTGGTTAAGACTCTGCTTTCAACACAGAGTATATAGGTTTGATCCCTATGTTGATCCCTATAACTAAGATCCCACATGCCTCAGTTTGGCAAAAATACTTAAATAAGTAAATGCAAGGTACAATTATCCAGGATTCCTTTACCTGCCCACATGACATGTGAGTTAGCAATACCAAGGAATACTTAACACTGACATCTTAGAACTTACATATCTGCATAAATGAGCCTCTCTCTACTGAGTTCCTCACTTGAAATAAATTTATAGTTGTCCCCAGCAAGGAAGTTTCCATTTATGTTGCAAAACATCAGTCGTGAGGTGTGTCAAAACAAACTTATTAGTCATGCTTATAGCATCCAAGTTTGCTAGCAATATATTAAAAAAAATTAGAGTAAATTCAGGAGTTTCTGTCTAATTATTTCATTCTCACTGACTTACATTTCGTATGGTCTCATGAATGAGTGGGCTGCAGTACACCAGGCTTCCCTGTCCTTCACTATCTCTCAGAGTTTGCTCAAATCACGTCTGTTGAGTTGATGATGTCATGTAACCATATCATTCTCTGTTGCCCCCTTCTCCTCCTGCTCCAAGTTACCACTCACTAATTTTTAACAATTAGTGAGTGGTAACTTGAGTATCCATCAGATGCTAAATGACACTTCTGCTGTCTTGAAAAATTCAGCTAAAGGCCCAGAGCCAATAATGAATGGATGATAAATTCCTAGGGAGTTGCTGATAGCAAGGTCCCTGCAGCACCTACTAAGAGGGGCCAAACCAGCCTTGTGAGCTTCAACCAACAACCATTTCCAGTCTCTATGAGGAGAAGAAGAGAATTTCAAAGGGATCATCAATGAAATGAGCGATGTGGCTTTGGCTTTTCCTTCCAAGTCTGGAATGGGAGCTCCCTGGAGGCATTAACACTGCATTACAAAAGCACAGATCTGGTAGCACCTTTGTCCACTTTGCACCATACCCCTTTTCCTGCTCCCACCCCAGAAGAGGACTGCGTGGAGGTGGAGGAGGTGTGAAAGGGTAGTGGATAGCATGGGGCTGATATTTCAATTTTGACTAGACCAGGCTTGAGAGTGAGTCTTAATGACCAAATGAGGCTCTTTCTTAGAACTGGCAATGACAGGAAAGATATAGCATCATTCAAGTATGTCAAGGGATAGAGGAGGGCGGTCTGATCAGGCAGATCTGAGTGCAGTGGCTGGAGGAAAAAACAAAGCTGCTTTCTGTTTGAACCCTGCTTGTTTCAGGCTGTTTGATGAGCTGGTTTCTCACGTGAGCCTAGATGCACCCGTGGGAGTAGGCTGTCTATGACTGTCACCTGACCTGGGTGTCTTGGGGGAAAAAAGGGTAGGAAGACTTACAGCTAGACCATCTTTATCTCACAGCCTCAAGGAAGACCATCCTGGTGTGGAAGAAGTGACTTGAGGACCACTTGGGGACCCTGTCCCAAGATACATAATTTGGAGATATTCTCTCACTTGATATCTACATTTTTGGATAAGTGAACACATTTTGTTTTTGCCTTTAGAGAGTTTATTTAAAATTTTATTTTATATGGAGTTTAGCTGGTTAACAAAGTTGTTTTAATTTCAGGTATGTAGTAAAGTGATTCGGTTTCACATGTATGTGTGCCTATTCTTTTAAAAATTCTTTTCTTATTTAGGTTATTATAGAATATTAAACAGAACTTTCTGTGCTATACAGGAGATCCAGGAAGTTTTAAATTGAAATATAAATATTTCTAGGAGGGCAGGACCTGAGGCAGTATTTATCAGTAGCTTTGGGGAATTTTTGGTGGCATCAAGTCCCCATTCCTGCTAAGATACCTTCAGTGACTCCCCAGGGCCCATGTGAACAGTCTAGGCTGGTACACAGAGGCTCCTGGAACTAGTGCCAGGCTAGTCTTCCAGACTGGACTCCTGAATTTTCCCATCCTACCCTTCATGTGGATATTCTAGCTCTTCTGGAGTCCATGCATCTTCCTGAATGTGCTACTCACCTTTTCCATGGCTTCCTCTCTGGCTGTCCTCCCATCACTATCTTTTAAAAGTTGATCCACTGGGCTGGGTTGGGATGCTGCCTCCTACCTAAAGTCTTCCTTGAGCCTCCCAATTCATTTCTCTCTCCCTTAGGGATTGTTCACATAGAAACCAGTCCCTACATTGACAACAACACACATCAGGAGTTAGAGGAAGAGAGGTAAAGTTTCAGCAGAATGAAAGCTCGTAAAAATTTTATTGGACAAACACTGAATTTTTTCCAAGTGTACCATCAGTGGCTCCCCTTCCTCCTTCCCCACTATCCCCACCTTTTTTTTTTTTTTTAACAGTTCTAAGGTTTACCTTTCTCTCTCGTATGCAGTCTAATGAGATCTCCTCTCCCCTGAGTTCATCTGAGTGCCTTCCCCCTGCTGACCACAAGGCAGTTCTCAAAGTGGTTCTCTTGCAAATTCTGTGTTAACTGGCTGATGAGCACCCCACCCCCCTTTCCCCGCAGATCTGAGGACCTCAAGGCTTTGCAAAATTCCTGTACCTGTAGTCCCCGTGTCTACATCACCCTATAACTGGTTCTGCACACAATTCTATTACCTGGTACTCCCTGCCAGCCTTAGAATTTTTTGTCTGCTCCCCTCACAGATCGTATACTTCTTGGCAGTCCCTTTATCCTTCATGGGGTACACATATTCCATCCACTTCATGTGGAAGACTTTATAGGTACTTAGTAAATATTTGGTGAATGACAACTCATGAGATCTGAATCTGCAGGGGAAAAATTCCAGAGACAAGCTAAAAGAGAATGAGACGAGAGCTGTTGGAGGAGGCACAGAACGAGGTTTTAGACAGCTCCATTCTGCCACCATCTTGTCTGAGATTGTCTGGAACCAGACTGCAACTTCCCTGTTAACGTAAAAGACTGCAGATATCCAGCCTACAAGGAACTTTACACATTTCTCCTGGCTTCACCTCTTTATGCCTTCTCAGGCTTCATGTTGGGGTGTGTGTGTGTGTGTGTGTCTGTGTGTGAAGGGGGGTGGTCAGCTCACATGTGGGCTTGGGAATGAGGGAAGTAAGAGTTTCAACCATTTACTTCAATATGTGAGGCAGAGGGTTTGAATTTTCAGCCTGCTCTAAACACCACGTCTGTGATACTTCCTTTTCCCCTGGCTGGTTGGCAAAGACGCAGCACACATATACCCAGACCAAAGAGTATGCGAGAGACACACAAGTGTTTCCAGGGTTAAATTTGCTCTTCTCCATGAAGCCTTCAGGTTTTTGCAGTCCACACACATTACTCCTTTACAGAAGATCCTACAGCATTTAATACTTGATGCTTCTCCAGCCCTCGATTATAGCTATTTTAGTTCGTTTCTTTAATAACGTCTGTCTTTCATTTGCTTCAAAGCTCATTTCTTCCACTGTTCCCTCACTTCCTGTCACATGAAGCAATGTCGAGCATGTCGGTAACTACTAATTGTTTTTACTCTCTAATTAGACTCTCTATGGGGCAGTTACCAGAGAGTGCTGGGTTTTAGGGGTGTAGGCAAGTAATTTGGGGGAATCATCTCCAAAGACCAAATGTGTGAATATTAACTGAGTTTGCTTCTCTGTAGTCCTCAGGGGACTTAAAGCAGATCAACAGACTTTTCAAGAAATAAACCACAAGTAGCTGAAAAACGCAAAAGTTCAAGTTGCATCCGGTGTAACCCTGTGAGAGAATTTCTGCAGCAGAGGAAGTCTGTTATTCTTGACCTGAACTTCAATCTTCTGAAATAATGTGGAGGCTGCAAAAATCTTTGTAATCTCACGGATAAAGTTATGTTCTTATCCACAAATCATATCTGAAATGAGAGAAACCAAATGACCTATAGCAGAGAAAAAAATATCCCCAGTGACTGTAAACAGTGTAGGTATATGTGTGTATATATTTAAATCAAAGTAGTTGGTTAATATTATGAAAAGTTCATCTCAGTTTTAAGTGGTGTTTTTCTTAATTTGATGTGCATTATTTTAAAAACGTGGCAGAAACGTAGTCTTTAAATCCCTGGTGCCTCTGGCATTATTCATACCGAAGCTTTCAACCAGCTGACTTGGAAAGCACTTTTAAGTACAGTTCACCTCATTAGTGTTTCTGCTATGTAAGCAGAAAAAACTGGGATGCAGCGTAGCAAAAGGCTGTGGAAAACAAAATCGGAAGGGTGATAGATTTGTTTCTCAAAGTGTTTTCCTATGTAGTGAGCATATTAATGATTTTCTTTCACTTAACATAGTTTCACATATTTCAGAATGAGAAACCCAAGAACATATTGTTAGGATCATCTGTATTTCAGTGTTTGGTTTGGAGTTACTAGTCTTTACACAGCTCTTGCTCTGCCATCTTCCCCTTCTGGTCTCTCAGAGCTTGGTGTCAGCTCCTGATCTTGCTTCTGGACTCTGGGCTGAACTTTTCACCTTCCTAATAAATATTTCAGAAAAATCTTGTTGAAATTTCCAACTCAACATGCTAACAGTGATGTCACATGCCCCCAAGCAACTCTTGTGTGATGCCCTCCACATGCCTGAATCAACTTTGTCTTATTTTTCTGTCTCTTACCATCCATGGTGGCTGAGTCTTATTGATTCTGACTTTGAAATGTCTACAGAAGATGCTCTTAGGTTTCCATTTCTACATCCACTGCCATAGTTCTCACTTGCCTGGGTCATGACAACAAAGAATTGTCCTAACTGGTCCCATGGGCTGTCATTGATTTCCTCTCAAAAGCACCCTCATAACGTTCCCAAGGCTCTCTTCCTAAAGAATGTCTCAGATGATGCCTTTCTCCTGCTCAAAACTTGTGGTGCCCCCCCCCCCCAACTTCCTATTGAATCTATTGCCAACAAAACTTTCCAGCCTCATTTTCTGCAACTCTCCACACTGAAAGCCCAAAGACAACCTGCTTTGCTGAAAGAGACGCTCACTGTGCCTTTGCTTCAGTTGTTTTCAACTTTAGAGTCTCCATGAAAGCAACTTGCAAATGTCTTGTATCTTCCCGTAGCCCCTCACTCCTGCCTGCCCCAAACACTGTCTTCTGTTTTAAAAACAACCCCTTTTGGCAGGATTTCTGGAGATTTTGTTTTGCATTTCTGTCTCTTTTGTATGCCAGACCTGATCTCCAAGAGACAAAGGACTCTGTCATTTTTATTTTTCATTTTTTTCAAGATTCAACTTAGTGATAGATATATACAAATGACTCAATGAATTCTTTTGTTGGTTTAACTAATAAATCAATTGTTACCTCCTTTGTGAAGATCTGATGCTCTGAAGCAAAATCATTTTTTTCCTTTTATATGATATAATATAGCATAATATTTTGCATATTCCTCCAAGTTTTTTCTCTTTGCATTTGGTTTTCACAATGTATTTTTCTTGTATTTATCCTGCTTGGAGTTTGAGGGGCTACTTGAATCTGTGGCTTGATGTCTTTTGTCAGCTTTGGAAAATTCTTGATTATTTTTTGTTCAAATATTGCTCTGCCTTCTTCTCACTGAGACTCTAATTCCTTATATTAGATTTTTTCTACTGGGTCTCCTATATCTCTTTCAATATTTTGCATCTTTTTTTTCCCCTCTGTACTTCATTCTGGATAATTTCCATTGTCCTACATTCCAAATTATTAGTGCCTTTTCCAGCTGCGTCTAATCTACTAAATCTATTTATTGAGTTCTCAATTTCTGATATCAGTTTCAGAACTTCCATTTGATTATTTTTTGTAGGTTCTAATTAAAAAGCAAAGACATTACTTTGCCAACAAATGTCCATTTAGTCAAGGCTATGGTTTTTCCAGTGGTTGTGTATGGATGTGAGAGTTGGATGTGATGTGAAGAAAGCTGAGAGCCGAAGAATTGAGGCTTTTGAACTGTGGTGTTGGAGAAGACTCTTGAGAGTCCCTTGGACTGCAGAGAGATCCAACCAGTCCATTCTGAAGGAGACCAGCCCTGGGTGTTCATTGGAAGGAATGATGTTAAAGCTGCAATTCCACTACTTTGGCCACCTCATGCGAAGAGTTGACTCATTGGAAAAGACCCTGATGCTGGGAGGGATTGGGGGCAGGAGGAGAAGGGGACAACAGAGGCTGAGATGGCTGGATGGCATCACTGACTCGATGGACATGAGTCTGAGTAAACTCCGGGAGTTGGTGATGGACAGGGAGGCCTGGAGTGCTGTGGTTCATGGGATGCCAAAGAGTCGGACACGACTGAGTGACTGAACTCAACTGAACTGAACTGAATTCTCTGGTGAATTTCTCAATCTTGCCATCTATTTTTATTAGCCTATAAATCACAGGAATTTTAAAAGTATTCAAATAACCCTTTGGATTGTTGGGGGGAGGGTGTCTGTTTCTGTTGTGTTTTCTGCCTCTTGGTTATCTCTCGTGGGTGTTTGGGAACATTTTATTGAATGCTAGATATGTGCATAAACAATGCAGAGATTATAAATGAATTGGCATTTTATAAAAGATAAGTGAAAGGAAATACTGTTCCTGCTAAATAATACTTTCTTCCTCCAGAGAGAATTTAAAAAATCTTCCAGCACTCTGGGACCACTGAGAGCTCTGTCCAGCTTCTTATAGTCTTAAAAGCCACTACCCACCACTCCGTAGATGCTATGTATGAATCAGTAAATGCCTCCAGGGGAAATGTGGCTCAGATTGTTGGGTTCACCTTTTGGCTTCCCTTCTCTCCTGAATCTTGGCCCCTTAAGTCCTGGGTGTCTTGCTGGCTCTGAATTTCAATTTTTGTCTTACCATTTCTGTGAGATGATAAATGCGCTGCTCAGCTTTTTTGTCTCTCAGCAGTTGTTTTCTGCTTGGCTTCTTAGCCCTTACACACAATGTGTATGTACCAGAAAATACCCTAAGGAGAAAAGTGGTATGGAATGTTGGGCCCATCTCAGTGGGTTTCTCCTCTTTTTGGGCTCCCGCAAATCCTGGCTTAAGAGTTTCCAGTGTCTTCAAACAGGTTTTTTTTTTTTTTTTCCCTCTCATTTTATCACACTTTTGTAGTTTGTTCAGTGGGCTGATTGCCCTGCTATGAGATAGTCTGCTGTAGCTGGCAGTGGGACTCTGGGTATTCTGTTATTGCAGCATGCTCTTCTGCTATAAATCTCCAGATGTGTTTCTTTGTCCCATTTATGACTTCCTTGAGAGCAGGAACAGTATTTTCTTTCACTTATATTTTATAAAATGCCTTTTCATTCATTAATTCATTTAACAATTTTGTTTTTGAACATTTACTATAGGACAAATGTTGAGGATATATTAGTGAATAAAATAGATAAGGTCTCAGCTGTTAGGGAGCTCATGTTCTAGTGGGGAGAAGGTACACAAACAAATAAACAACAACAAAATTACTTGCTTCTCCCAAAACTAAACAGTGAACGATGTACAAGATTAAATGAGAATGCTGAGGTGGCATGTGGTGGTGGTGGTTTAGTCCCTTAAGTGATGTCTGACTCTTGCGACCCCATGGACTGTGGCCTGCCAGGCTCCTCTGTCCATGGAATTCTCCAGGCAAGAATTCTGGAGTGAGTGTTGATGGGAATGCAAACTAGTACAGCCACTATGGAGGACAGTGTGGAGATTCCTTAAAAACCTGAAAATACAATTGCCATATGACCCAGCAATCCCACTGCTCAGCATACACACTGAGGAAACCAGAATTGAAAGAGATATGTGTACCCCAATGTTCATCGCAGCACTGGCTGTAATAGCTAGGACATGGAAGCAACCTAGATGTCTATTGGCAGATGAATGGATAAGAAAGTTGTGGTGCATATACACAATGGAATATCACTCAGCTATTGAAAATAACATATTTGAGTCAGTTCTAATGAAGTGGATGAAACTGCAACCTATTATACAGAGCAAAGTAAGTCAGAAAGGAAAACACCAATACAGTATATTAATGCATATATATGGAATTTAGAAAGATAGTAATGATGACCCAATATGCGAGACAGCAAAAGGGACACAGATATAAAGAACAGATTTTTGGACTCAGTGGGAGAAGGCAAGGGTGGGATGATTTGAAAGAATAGCATTGAAACATATATATTACCATATGTGAAATAGATCACCAGTCCAAGTTTGATGCATGAAACAGGGCATTCAAAGCTGGTGCACTGGGACAACCCAGAGGGACGGGATGGGGAGGGAGGTGGGAGGGGGTTTGGGATGGAAGGACACATGTACACCCATGGCGGACTCATATCAGCGTGTGGCAAAAGCCACCACAATATTGTAAAGTAATTAGCCTCCAATTACAATTATTTGGCTCATTTGAAAAGACCCTGATGTTGGGAAAGATTGAAGGCAGGAGGAGAAGGGGATGACAGAGGATGAGATAGTTAGATAACATCAGTGACTCAATGGACAAGAGTTTGGGTAAACTCCAGGAGTTGTTGATGGACAGGGAGGCCTGGTGTGCTGCGGTTCATGAGGTTGCAAAGAGTTGGATACAACTGAGCGACTGAACTGAACTGAACATTAATTAATTAAAAAAAAAAAAAAAAGAATACTGGAGTGGGTTACACTCCACTCTTCCTGACCCAGGGATCAAACCCAGGTCTCCTGCATTGCAGGTGGATTGTTTACCAACTGAGCTACTGAGGCAGAAGGTGGGTCACTCTCAAGTTGAGATATAAATGATTTTTAGAAGCCAGCCATAAAGAGATCTGGAGAACTGCAGGTAGAGAGAGAAAGCAAGGGTGAGAGAGGGACCCACATTGTTTGCTAAAGTTGATAAATTTTGTGTGATTTTAAGTTAAAAGTTTCAATCTGAGCTTTTTATTTATTTATTCTTGGAGAACATTAATTTATACATTTTGAAACATTTTTCATTTTTGCTAAAAAACTGTCTCTGAGTTGTAAGTATGTGCTATTTATGAAGTACTTTAGCTCATTTGAAGGAAAGTTACTACCAGCTTCCCTGGTGGCTCAGAGGATAAAGTGTCTACCTGCAATGTGGGAGACCTGGGTTCAATCCCTGGGTTGGGAAGATCCCCTGGAGAAGGAAATGGCAACCCACTCCAGTATTCTTGCTTGGAGAACCCCATGGATGGAGGAGCCTGGTAGGCTACAGTCCACGGGGTCGCAAAGAGTCAGACACAACTGAGTGACTTCACTTTCTTTCTTTTTTTTCTTTCACTTATGACCAACCTAGATAGCAGATTCAAAAGCAGAGACATTACTTTGCCAACAAAGGTTCGTCTAGTCAAGGCTATGGTTTTTCTAGTAGTCATGTATGGATGTGAGAGTTGGACTGTGAAGAAAGCTGAGCACTGAAGAATTGATGCTTTTGAACTGTGGTGTTGGAGAAGACTCTTGAAAGTCCCTTGGACTGCAAGGAGATCCAACCAGTCCGTTCTAAAGGAGATCAGTCCTGGGTGTTCTTTGGAAGGAATGATGCTAAAGTTGAAACTCTGGTACTTTGGCCACCTCATGCAAAGAGTTGACTCANATTCTCTCCTTTAACTATTTATCATTAGACATTGCTCCAGAACTGAGAAGCCACCTTTGACACCTCTCATTCCATGCCACCTCGCCAGCCCCTCAAATATGTAATCACTAGGAACTAACTTAATCTCAGAAAGACCTCTTAGACCTGTCCCTTTACTTCTCCCACCACCTTTCGATTCCAAGCTCCACTGTCTCTTGCCTGGGCAATTTCAAGAGTCCCCCTAAATGGTCTCCCCGTACCTATTTTTTGTCCCCTGTAAGGGGCTTCCCTAGTAGCTCAGACAGTAGAGCGTCCGCCTGCAATGCAGGAGACCCGGGTTCGATTCCTGGGTCAGGAAGATCCCCTGGAGAAGGAAATGGCAACCCACTTCAGTATTCTTGCCTGGAGAATCCCTGGACAGAGTAGCCTGGTGGGCTATAGTTCATGGGGTCGCAAAGGTCAGATACGACTGAGCGACTAACACACACAATGTCTTTCCCACAGTGATACCTACTGATTTTTCCTTGACATGGCCTTCCAGACCTTCCAGGGTCTGTGCCACCTTCTATCTGGTCTTTGAGGTCAGGAGCCTTGGCCTCAAGAAATTATGTTCTCTCCTACGATAAGGCCACTGAACGTGTTATTTCCATTGCTCAAAAGTGCTCTCTAAATATATTTTAACCTTCAAATCTCTGTTCAAAGTTCATTTTCTCATGGAAACCTTCCCTGATCCTGTGACTAGGTCTCTCTCATACTATATTACTTTCCTATTGCAATTAACACAACGGTAATTTTATGTGTTGTCATGGATTAATGACTGCCTTCTATTCTTGCCTTTAACATCTATGAGAGCACTGAACTGAACTCCCAGCACCAAACAAAGCACCTGCACAGACTTGGGGCTCAACTATTTGTTAAATATACAAATATATGTCTAAAAAACTAACTTAAAATTTCTCAGGTTTCTTCCATTCAGCATTTTACTAATCTTGATGAATATTAACATCCAAATCAGTCTTTGGTCTTTATTTTCTTGCTTCCATACTATGAAAGCAAAGGCTAAAAACTGGCATAAATTTAAATTAAAATGTCTTCTAGTAATTGTTCCATTTACTTCTTAAAACTCCATTTAGAAATTGGTTGTCCTAAAATTATAGCAGTGGGTTCTTTAACAAAAATTGGAAAATTCTGATGCATTCTGCTTATGTTTTGAAATCTTAACTTTAATCTACTATTCTTAGTAAATCAATTGTCAAATGTTGACTAAGTATTAACCATGAAGAGCTGCAGATAGTAATCTCTTTAAACTGCAACAACTGATACTATGCTTANAGAAAGACGAAAAAAAAAAAAAAGGAGAGGAAGGAGTGGGGGGGGGGGGGGGGGGGGGGGGGGGGGGGGGGGGGGTGGGTGGGGAATTAGGAAGTTGGGATTATTGTACACGCACTACTATTTTCAAAACAGATAACCAACAAGGACTTACTGTATACCACAGGGAACTCTACTCAATATTCTGTAACAACCTAAATGCGAAAAGAATCTGAAAAAGAAAAAAAAATATATATAAAATTGAGTCACTTTGGTGTACACCTGAAACTAACACAACATTGTAAATCCACTCTCACCTGCACAGTCACTCAATCACATCTGACTCTTTGTGACCCCATGGACTATAGCCTGCCAAGCTCCTCTGTCCATGGAATTCTCCAGGCAAGAACGCTGGAGTGGGTTACCATTTCCTTCTCCGTGGGATCTTCCCAAGCCAGGAACTGAACCCCTGTCTCCTGAATCGGCAGGCAGATTCTTTACCGCTGCGCCACCTGGAAAGCCTCTGTAAATCAAATATACCTCAACATAAAAATTTTAAAATTTCGATAAACAGACAAACGAAAAGAAGATGCTGCCTACAAGGGTGTGAATGGGGCTAAGGGAACAAACGCGGATGGTGAGCACCCCGAGACAAACAGCACAGCCATGCTGCCCCGGGGACACAGAGCATCAGGGAGAACATTGCGTCATTCCAGTGCATATTGGAGTCAGGAGGATGTGGCCTTCTTTTAAGTTGTCTCTCTTGGCCAAACCCACCCAGAAGCCAGCTGGCAGCGAAGCCTGGTTGATGCAGCCCTGGGTGTTGGTCCCCAGGGCTCAGAGCTGTAACCACTGTAGACAAAAGGGTCAGGATGGACCTGGGGAAGACAAGCAACCAACTACAACACACACACAACACACACACGCTCACTTTTGCAAGCAATAATGAATTTAAAGGAAGTTTATAGGCTCCATTTGGTGCTTCAGCCTACTAGATTTGCATAATATAAAGTGGTTATATTTGTACAATGGAATACTACTCAGCTGTAAAAAAGAACTAAATAATGTAATGTGCAGCCAAAGAGGTGCAACTAGAGATTATCATACCAACTGAAGTAAGTCGGAAAGAGAAGGACAAATATCACAGGATATCACTTATATATGGTGTCTGAAATACGACACAAATGAGCCCATCTACAGAACTGAAATAGACTCACAGACACAGAGAACAGACTGGTGTCTGCCAAGGGGGAGGGGTCTGGGGAGGGGCAGAGTGGGAGGCTCGGTCAGCAGATGTAAGCTTTTGTATATAGAATGGATAAAAAACAAGGCCCTACCATGTAGCACAGGGAGCTATATTCAATATCCTGTGATAAACCACAATGGAAAAGAATGTAAGAAAATAATGTCTATGTGTGTATAACTGAGTCACTTTGCTATACAGCAGAGATTGGCACAACATCGTAAAACAACTCTACTTCAATTAAAAAAAAATTTTTTTTTTTTAAATACCTTTCCCAAATCACGGGTAGAGAGCCCAAAAAACTTTCAGTCATGTCTTTAAAAACAGAAAATTATTCTGAAGAAAGTTGAAATTAGCTTGGAAGACTATGATTCTATGAGATTGGAGTGCTCTGTGGCATTTTGAAGGATTATTTTAATGCAAAGTCTTGCGTTTATGCTGGTGAGGGACAAGATAGACAAGGGTAGAGAGGGCACGAAGGTTTAGACCTAAGTGAGGGAGGAAGGGGCTGGTGGTGGGACATGGATTTCTTAATGTATAATCATCAACCTGCCAAAGAAACTGAGTCTAGTCATGTCCTGAAAATCTGCTTGCTTATGAAGCATTCATGACATTGATATGACTATGGTTTCATGGCACAGTAGTTATTTTTTCAATTCAGCAATTTAGCAGTTTCGAATACCAGAGTCTTAAAAATGTTATTGCCTGGTGTATACAAAAGCACCCATACAAACCTGTCAACACACCTGATTCCACAAAATTTCAATGATTCCGGGCCTAAAGATCAGGTAGTTGGCTAAATTGTGCTTAATTCAAATTTCTATTTTTCTCTAAAATGGACCTCCCTGATGGCTCAGAGGGTAAAGGGTCTGTCTGCAATGCAGGAGACCTGGGTTCGATCCCTGGGTGGGGAAGATCCCCTGGAGAAGGAAATGGCAACCCACTCCAGTACTATCGCCTGGAAAATCCCATGGATGGAGGAGCCTGGTAGGCTACAGTCCGTGGGGTCACAAAGAGTCAGACATGACTGAATGACTTCACTTCACTTCACTTCTCTAAAATATCTCAAACTGAACAGTCTCTCATTCTACAACTGAATGCTGTATAGCTTTCCAGTCAACATTTTTTAAATGTCTAACTTAAATTTCCATTGTTTCTTTTTCACGTTGAAAATAGAATAGTTCTGGGACTTCTCTGGTGGTCCAGTGTTAAGACTCTGAGCTTTCAGTGCAGTGAGACCTAGTTCGATCCTTCTTCATGGAACTAAGATGCCACATGCCACAACTAAGATCCAGCACAGGCAAATAAGTAAATTAAATAAAAATAAACATATATAAGACAAGAAAATGGGACAGTTCTTAGGTGGAGAGGTGAAATGGATAAGTCTTAATGTCTCAAAGTGTACGTGTACCATTTTGTTCCTGAGAGTTTGAAATGATTGATATCACATATTACTTTTCAAAAACGTGTTTTTTACCATTCTAAGTACTCCATAAAAATTTTAACTCATTAAATTTCAAGCAGCACTGTCAGTAGATATTATTATTGGTATCATCTTCATTATACACGTGGGACAGGTATGGACTGTGGCACAGTTAATAAATGAGATTAAACCTGGGATTCTAACCCAGGAACTCTGCCTGCAGAGTCTGTGGCTTGAACCACTAGGCCAGGCTGTGTGCATTCAATGGAGGCTTGAGTTTACAATAATTTCACTACTGTGGGGCTCATATTTCCATATTCATGAATTGAAATGTTTACCAAACAATTAAAGTAAGATTTTTCAAAAGTGCCCAGTAGTTAAGTGTTCAGCTCTCAAAAGACTGTTGATTAGAATTTTGCCACAAGAGAATCCATTAATGCTTCTTTGAGCCAATAAAAGGAAAAGCTCGAACTAGCATTTCTTAGAATGTGTTCCTTGTATGTACGCCCTTACAGGATGTTCCCTGTAAAGAGGCTTCCATCATAAAGTAAGTCTGGAGAACTTCACATGCTATATCCATTATTTGAGGTTCACAGTGCACATATTAAAAGTACCAAAAAATATGCAGGGAAGACATATTCTTAACCTTTTTCAACCTAGAATTTACAAAATTAAATTGACCAAAGGATTTTTTTTTCCACAAAATACTTAGTAACATCCTGTAGAAGCAGTGCTGTACAATTTTAATCAGGTTCCTTAAAATCAAAGCATTGACAGATTTCTAGAAGGCAAGCAAATAGGGGCTGAAAAAGATGACGGAGAAGTGAAACAATGATACAGAGGATTGCCTTTTAGCTTGCGCTGTCTAAAGTCACCTTCTAAGGTCTCTAATGATGTCCCAAACTGACATTTCCCTTTGTGGATAACACTGTTGGATTTCTTCCTGATCTTAGTCAGCTCTAGATGTGAGCCTGGGAAGCGTGTGCTGAAGCTCACTTGCCCTCCCCGAGTGTGCTGCCTATGTCTCCTCAAATGCCTCCTTTGTTTGACATTTTAGAGTGATTTCTAAATGCTCAAAAAGGGCAGATTCTAAATCCAGATCTGGTGAGAAACTCTGTTACTTATCTGAGAAGAACAGCTATGAAGTGTGCACACATATGTGAAAAGGAGATCTTTTTAAAACACAGAAATATGAGAGAAGTGGAGGGGTACTTGGTATAGAGATTTGTTATTTATTGAAGGCTCTGTGGTCATCGTATCACTTCATCCTCTAATTTGTCTACATCTGGGGGCTGGAATTCCCAACCCTGTTGTAAGAATGCAGTTAAGAACACTGTATTCACTCTCTCTTTCACACACACACACACACTCTGTCTCTCTCAATACAGTCAGGTTTAAGTTCACTGCGTTTTGGACAGCTGGTTCTGACTGTGGTGTTATTGCACCCCTGGCTTTGCCCTCTCTTCTTACCCCGTCCTGGTGGTAGTCACGCCACCCCCAATCTTTTGGTCCCAGCAGTCTCAAGAGCAGCACAGAGAACAGCTCTGCTTTCTCACTGTCATTATTGCTCCAGTCTCTCTCCCTCAGCTGGGCTCCCAAAGCCCAGGACGGTGGGGACCGCTGTCTGCAGGCAGTCTCAGTGCTGCCTTTCCATTTTTCATTAGACTTGGCTCTGCCCAGGCAGGGAAGAAACTGCTCTCTGGAAGTCAACTTGTGACCCGTGCAAAATGAATTCACTTTTCCACAGCACCAGAGGACTATTTAGTAAATGGCTTTCATTGTACAGAATACCACCCTGTGTCCTGGAAGATGGAACTGGTGTCATAGAGGTGAGTTATTTTCTCTCTGAGCTAAAGTATTTCTACACAGTGAGCTCTAGGGGACTCATGAGCCTGAGCCTTTCCCTCCTCCCTCCTGGTATGTGAGATCTTAGTTCCCTGACCAGGGATGGAACCTGAGCCCTCTGCATTGGAAGCGCAGAGTCCTAACCACTGGACTGCCAGGGAATCCCACGCCTGTGTTTTGTAGGTGGACTAAAGGACATTTGTCTGAGGGTTGGCTGGGAAATGGCACTGATGAGGATTGTGTTTGGCCCCCGAAGTTTCTAGAGCTGGTCAGGAGGGTTTTCTGGAGACTCTTAAAATGAAATTCTTTTTAAAAAAGATTTATTTTTAATTGGAGGATAAGTGCTTTGCAATACTGTGTTGGCTTCCGCCATGCATCAATATGAATCAGTCATTGGTACACGTATGTCCCCTCCTCTTGAACCTCCCTCCCACCTCACAGCCCATCTACCACCTCTAGGTGGTTACAGAGCACCGGCTTTGAATTCCTTGCATCATACAGCAAATTCCCACTGGCTATCCATTTTATACACCATAATGTGTATGTTTCAAGACTGCTCTCTGTATTTGCCACCCCCTGCCCCAGCACCATGTCCACAATTCTATTCTCTGTCTGCATCCCCACTGCTGCCCTGCAAATAGGTTCCTCAGCACCATTTTTCTAGATACCACACATATGCATTTATATATGCTATTTAAAATGGAATTCTTGACCACAGATTGCTGCAGCAACATCACTTAGGATGACCACAATGATGGTAAAAACTCCTCATGTGACTCCTATTAAATACTGGCTCAACAGAGGATATTTCACATGCATGATGTCAGTTACTTTAGCAACACCAGTGTGAGACAGGTTTTGATATCATTTTATGGATGAAGAGATTAAACTTTAGAGGGTTAAGCCACATACTTAAGTTCATGCACATAGAATACAATGGAGTGAGGGTTCAAATGTATTCATTTATTGAACAAATATTGATGTTCTAGGAATAGGTCTAAATGCCAGGAATATAGCAGGGAACAAAATCCAAAAAATGAATATATCTATTAGGTGACAAGAAGAGGAATGGAGAAAAATAGCAGGAGGAGCATGTCGAAAGCAGTTGGGTGGACGACTGTTCTATTTCACGTGGCAAGGCATGAGGGACATTCTTTCTAATAAGGAGACATTAAGGACAAATAAAGGAAATGTGGAAGCAAGTCAGGTACATATTTCAGAGACAAAGAGACAGTAGGTGCAAGAGGCCTGTGGTGGACGTGTGCTTGGCCTGGTCAAGGATGGAGAAGAGTAGTGTGATGGGAGCAGAAAGAGTGAGGGGGGTATGGGTCAGACCAGTTGCCAGGTCATGTAAGGGCGTGTAGGACACTGTTAGGGCTTTGGTACGCACTCTGAAAGCCACTGGAGAGGTTTAGTAGAGACGGTATTGAGGCCTTACATTTTATTTATTTTCACGATATAATAAAAGTCAGTTTAGCCCAACAGTAATATATTTCTACATTACATACTTTGAATATTTCTTTCGTTTTATAAATGTAATTTATCAATTAGCCGTCAGAGATTCTCAATAATGTGACAGAGGAAGACAATTCATAAATTTCTGTTTAAAAACTGTGAAAAATTGATAAAACATACCAAATATATTTTGCCTAATTCTTAATATGTTTTCTTTTTCACAATAGTTGATAGTTATTATAAAATATCATAAAAGTCCTTCAGGAAAGAAATCAAAGTGACAAAGGGACTATTATATTTCTTTAAAAATGCAGTATAGTATTGTCTCTGGGGTCAGAAGCCTTACATTTTAAACAGCTGGTGTGTTGAGTATAGCCTGTAAGGAGGCAAGGGCAGAAGGTAAAAGTACCACTATGAGTTATTGGAACAATCCAAGCATTAGATGACGGTGGATGAGCTTGGGTTGCGGCCATGGAGGTAAGAAGTGCTTGAAGGTTACGGGATTTGGTGATGGCTTGAATACAGAATGTGGGAAAATCTTGGAGTCAAGGACGATGCTGAGGTGTTTGTGCTGGGAAACCAAGAGAATGCGATTGTCGTATACTGAGATAGGAAGGCAGTAGGAAGAGAAGGTTGGGGAGGGCAGATCAAGAACTTGGTTTGGCACAAGTTAAGTTGGAGATGCCTAGCAGACACTCAAATGGTGAGACTGAGTAGGTTGGTGTGCATGTAAATCTGGAGTTCAGGGCAGAGATATGAGTTGGAGATCACAAATCTGAGATTCTTCAGTTCAGTTCAGTTCAGTTGCTCAGTCAGGTCCGACTCTTTGCAACTCCATGAATTGCAGAACGCCAGGCCTCCCTGTCCATTACCAACTCCCGGAGTTCACTCAAACTCACGTCCATCGAGTCGGTGATGCCATCCAGCCTTCTCAGCCTTTGTCGTCCCCTTTTCCTCCTGCTCCCCATCCCTCCCAGCATCAGAGTCTTTTCCAATGAGTCAACTCTTTCCATGAAGTGGCCAAAGTACTGGAGTTTCAGTACTTTCATCATTCCTTCCAAAGAACACCCAGGGCTGATCTCCTTTAGAATGGACTGGTTGGATCTCCTTGCAGTCCAAGGGACTCTCAAGAGTCTTCTCCAAAACCACAGTTCAAAAGCATCAATTCTTTGGCACTCAGTTTTCTTCACAGTCCAACTCTCGCATCCATACATGATCACTGGAGAAACCGCAGCCTTTACTATATTTTAAACTGTGAATCAGTTGAGATCACAAGGGGCTGAGTGTAAAGAGAGGAGAAAAGTGTTCTCAGGTCTGAGCCCCAAGCTAGGGACATGAGATGATCATGAACACAGGAGAAAGAGAAGAGCTAAGGGAGGGTGGTATGCTGGAAACCAAGGACAAACACGTATCAAGGAAGAGACTGTGACCATCTGTGAAAAAATGCTGCTGACAGTTTTGTTAAGATAACTGGGAATTGACCACTGGATTCATTCATTCAACAACAGTAGATGTATAACTGCAGAAAAGAGGACCTGTTTTGGTGAAGTAGAGAGGCTGAAAGTTTCGAGGAGGCTCAAGGCCATAGTCCACGGGGTTGCAAAGAGCTGGACACGACTGCAGTGACTTAGCATGCCCANCACAGAGCCCTGGTTTGAGTTCTCTGAGTCATACGGCAAGTTCCCACTGGCTGTTTTACAGCTGGTGATGTGTAAGTTTTCATGCTGCCACTCTCTCAGTTCGCCCCACTGTCTCCTTCCTAAGCTGTGTCCACAAGTCTGTTCCCTATGTCTGCGTCTCCATTGCTGCCCTGCGAATACGTTCATCAGTCCCATCTTTCTAGATTCCATGTATAGGTGTTGGATTTATCTTTATGCATTTATTTTTTTGGCTGCACCATGCAGCTTGCAGAATCTTAGATCCCTGATGGGGGATTCAACCCTGGTCCTCAGCAGTGAGAGCACAGAGTCCTATTAAGGATTTGTTTTAAAAGATGCTTAGTATTAGGGCAAGTGTATATGCAGATATGAACACTCTAGCAAAGAAATAAAAAAATGATGCAGAAAAGATGGGGTAAATCTTGGAGCGATATCTTTGGGTGGGCCTTAAGAAGGGAGGGGGAAGAAATTGGTTGTAGAAGCATGGATGGTTTATGCACTATGGGAGAAAAGAGGCACGGAGTATTGGATCACGTGGGGTATGGTAGGAGCATGTGAAAATTCTTCTCCAATTGATTCTATATTCTCAGAGAAATTGGAAGTCAAGTCATTAACCAAGAGGGAGGATGGGGAGGAGATATAGGAAGTTGTAAGAGAGGAGACAGGAGAAATCTAGGAGCATGAAGGGCTGTAGATAATAATCTTGAACTTAAGATGGGACCTGAAAGCCTGGGTGCCTGCTTTTGTCCAGTCACATCCAGTCTTTATGCATGAGGGTGTGGGGTTTAATTGAGGCTGTGGTTTCCCTAGATGAATGAGAAGAAACAAAGAAAAGGTAAGGAAATGTTTACAGTGGTGACTCACAGCTTCTAAGCTTTGTAGAGAGGGAAGCAAGAAAATAAGCAACGAAAATAGTAGGATCGATGGCTTTTATCCTGGTGGGTCAAGGAGTTGTGGCAGTTGGGGTACCAGAGGGAGTGTGTAATTGGTGGATGGGCAGCAGGAGATTTAAACTAAAATTACAAAGAGCATGTAGTTATTGATACTGACAAGATTTAGGGGGTGACCATGTGACTAGGCAGTTAAAGTAGGTCAGCCGTGGCAGAGAAGGAAAAGATCATGGGAAGAAGGGCCGGTCTAGGAACTAGGGAGCCAGAATATTGAAGGGTTCATTTACATGGATCTTGAAATCAACAAGTATTAAGATGGCCAGGTTGTTTGTGAACCTGCAGCTAAGAGTACTAAAGAATGAGGGAGTGTGATGAGGGTCTGGAGAATACCTCAACAGGAGAAGTAGTGGACATCTAGGCTGAAGGCTGGTCATGCCAAAATGGAAGATTTTTAGGAGAAGTGAGATGTCAGTGAGGAGCAAGCAGGTCACCCAGTCCACCTCCAGGCCCCGTGACTGTGACAGCCCGGGACTGTGAGAAAGAAAACAGCCCACATGCATAAGGGTTGAAGCAGGCACAGTGTCCTCAGATGACAGGTGGTTTCAATTGGAGCAGGGAGGTGATAGAAATATTCAGAAAAGATGTTGCTATTTTGTTGATGTTTAGTGAGTTTCAGAGGACACAGGGCAGAAGTTGCAGGAGTTAGGCAGGGGTGGGAGGGAGAATTTGAGTAGAGGATTCCTGGGATGAGGGCTGGGGTATAAGGGGTGGTCTGGAGTTACGCATCTGTAGAGGCTGTTAGCGGAGAAGGCAATGGCACCCCACTCCAGTACTCTTGCCTGGAAACTCCCATGGATGGAGGAGCCTGGTGGGCTGCAGTCCATGGGGTCGCTAAGTCAGACACGACTGAGCGACTTCACTTTCACTTTTCACTTTCATGCATTGGAGAAGGAAATGGCAACCCACTCCAGTGTTCTTGCCTGGAGAATCCCAGGGATGATGGAGCCCAGTGGGCTGCCGTCTGTGGGGTCTCACAGAGTCGGACATGACTGAAGTGATTTAGCAGCAGCAGAGGCTGTTAGACAGGGATGAGAGATATGATGAGATTAAACCAGATGGTCTCTACAGCAGATTCTGCAGTGATGTTGAAGCTGTGAGTGTTGGTGGTGGGAGTGGGCAGGGAAAATGTATGGGGTCTTCCCAGGAGCACGCAGAGCTTTGGAGCCCCCTCTTGTCTCCTGCCAAATGAGAGTGTGGAGATTAGGGGAGGGTGGACATATTCAGAGCACATGAGCTTCTGGCCTCATTTTTATTCTTGAGGATGCAGGTGAGGAAGCCCATGCCAGAGTTTGTGCTTAGCATCAAGGATTGTAAGCTGGGCTTGGTGGCTCCTGTGCTGAGACTGGACTATCACATGTGGGTGTCTTGACACGAGAAACAGTATCAGTTAGCCACGGTCTCTCTTCATTTCTGACTCTGCTCTCCTCTGAGTTGTCTTCATTTTGAGGAACATTTTCCCCATGCCATGATAAAGTCAGTCTAACAATTGCAGCCTTATACCCATTCATGTAACCACCCCTTAGGAAAGAAATCTTTTCCTCTGGTGGTTCTCCAGACAGATACCTTGGGTTCCTCTCTATGGCCTGGCTTGGTTCATATTCCCATTGTGGCCAAGAAGACGTGGCACCACAACTGGCCAGGTATAACCCCTGTCCTGGGGTTAGTTCACAAAAACAGGGAGTATGGGAGGACAGGTCCCCAGTGGAAAAAAATTAAATATTTTGTACTACATTTATTTGGAGGAGAGCTGAGTGACGAGATTGAGGGGTATAGGGACAGTGTGTCCAGCCATCCTCTGTTTTCCTGAATAATTCAACATTGGTTGAATAGTTTTGCATAGATGTTCAGCTGAACAATAGCCAAGCAGTTCATCAGACCCATCCGTCTTGGAAAGCAATTTAGGCATCATCCATTGTTAATTACCTCTTTCCAACATCAGTCAGGATAGTCTAGATTTTGTCATTGTTACAAATAACCACTCAAATCTCAATGGATTAAGCTTAATGATGGCTTGTACAAAGTCCATTGTGTGTCCCAGGCAGCCATCTGTCATGTGGTTTCTCAGGGATCCAAAATGTTTTGGTCTTGTATGATTCCACCATCTCAACAAGAGGCCTCCCCAAGGGCATTGTACCAGGATAGAAGGAGACTGGAGAATTGGTGGGAGTGGGGTTGGGGGGAGAATTTTACCACCTTCGCTTGAAGTGATTTCATTTCTGCTCATATTTCTTTGGCCATGACTTGTCACATGTCTGACAGGAGACACAGGGACTCCTCCTTGCTTCCATAGATACCCGCACACACTTTTGTCATAGCACCTGAATTGCAGTGTGAAACTAGATGTTTGTGTGTCTTTTCTCCCCCAAAGACCGTGGGCATCTAATTTATCTTGGCATCTTTGGTGCCCGGTACAAGCCAAATACATTACAGCATTTAAAAATGTGTGAGTTGAATTAGTCCAGCTTATTCATTTGTCATATGAGCCAAATAAGATCCCTAACTATGTCTGGAAAAGGACAGTGATTGACTCAAGTTTGCATAATTAGAAACAACACAAGAACCCTGTGCAGTTGAACATTTAGTCAGATTCCAACCAGTGTCACAAAACATTATGTGCAGGTTGTACAGTATAAAGTGGACGCCTGGTCAAGCCTGTATTAGGTTTGATGTCCTTGCTATAGGCTGTGCCTACTTGCAGGAAGCAGAGGCTTTTTCTTCCTATAAAGCACTGTGTGCTGGTCAAGCCATGTACCCCTGCGTCTGCCAGGGGAGAATATATTTCCCTGATTTGCATTAAGACACTGATCGCATATTAGTGTGGTACATGGGACTACCCTGTAGCTCAAACTGTAAAGAATCTGCCTGCAGTGCAGAGACCTGGATTCAATCCCTGGATCAGGAAGATTCCCTTGGAGAAGTGAATGGCAACCCACCCCAGTATTCTTGCCTGGAGAATTCCATGGACAGAAGAGCCTGGCAGGCAATAGTCCATGGGCTGGCAAAGAGCTGGACATGACTGATTAACACTTTCACTTTTCACTTGAACTCTATACTGATGAACCTATCTGCAAGGCAGCAGTGGAGAAACAGATGTAGAGAATAGACTTGTGGGCGCCGTGGGGGAAGGACAGGGTGGGATGAATTGAGAGAGTAGCAGGGAAACATACACATTACTGTATGTAACATGTAGTCAGTAGGAATTTGCTCTATGACTCAGGGAGCTCAAAGCAGTGCTCTTTGACAGCCTAGAGGGGTGGGATGGGTGGGAGGTGGGAGGAAGGATACATAAGTATACCTGCAGATGATTCATGTTGATGTATGACAGAAACTAACACATTATTGTAAAAACAATTATCCTCCAATTAAAAATAAATACATTAAAAAAAAAGATCCGGAACCAGGGACAATGTCTGTGTGCCCCTAACATTCATATGTTGAAACCTAATTTCCTAATCTCTGGTTTTAGGAGGTGGCACTTTGGGAGGTGAATAGATCATGAGGGTGGAGCTCTCATGAGTGGTATTGGTGGCCTTTTGGAAGAGACCTCTGAGAGCTTCATTTGTGTTTTTTTTTTTTTTTTTTTTTTTGCTATGTGAGGACACAGTGAAAAGACAGCTGGAAGTGAGCCCTCATCAGACTCTGACACTACTGGTGCCTTGACCTTGGACTTCCCAGCCTCTAGGACTGCGAGAAATAAATTTCTGTTGTTTATAAGCCACCCAAATTATAGTATTTTGTTTTAGCAGCCCAGACAGACCAAGACATACAGTAAAGGTCAATATTAGTTCCTCTTTTGCCACAGGACATACTAAGCACCTGATACCGTTCAATCATCCAGGATCATGTGGCCTAGCCTCTATGGCCAGGAAGAGAATAATAATCCTTTGGGCTTCCAAGAATGGATCATAGATGGATGCTCTGATTGTTTGGTCTTTCCACCAGAGAGAGATGGGAAGAACACTCTCTTCACCGCCCCTTCCCCAACCCCATACCTTTAAAATGTTGCTTAGAAATTGAACTGCCCAGCAGAACAGCTCTGAGGAGTCCTCCCATCCCCTGGACCCACACACCACTTTGAGCCACAAGGATGGCCAGCTGGTTCTGGATCTTTCCATACTTCTTTTTGAGAGACTTCTTGGATCAGTTCCCTGTGGGTTACAAATCTGTTTTCCTTACTCCTTACTTCCCATATGATAACCCTTCACTTGCCTGCGTGTTCCCTTATCCCCACACTATTCCACACATCCTAAAATCTGACCCTTCTTCCACGCCTTGGTGTCTGTCCCAATCCTTCCACCATGCCCTTTGGAGCTCTCTCTTTATCAGACATACATTCTCATCTTTTCCCCTGAATGTTCCCTTTACCTTCTCACTCTAACTAGAACCTGGCTCCCCCTGGAGACTCTGTCTCCTTTGCAGTCCTCTCAAGGAGACACTTTGATTTCATACCCCATGGATCTGAAAGCCTGGAAAAAGGGTAAGTCTCTTCCTTACCCCCCTTTACTGCTTCTAATTAATCATGGCTCTTGCTTCCAACTTCAAAGACCCGAGCCCCTTTGAAGCGCAGCATCAGATGTTACCACCTGCTACCCCACCTTGCTGCTGCCATTCACTGACCTCAGTCCTCGGTGCCTCCAGCATCTGCTCCGCTGTCTTTCTCTCTCTCCTGCTGATGATAACGACAGTGACAGTATTTATGCAGAGCTCTTTTTTCTCTTGGAACTCTTTTAAGCTTTCTGAAAGTATTCTTTTATTTAAATCCTATAAAACTATGAGAGGAATACTTTCGTCACCTTCATTCTATAGATAAGTAAGCTGGAACACAGAGAGAAATCTATTTTGCCTAAGATCACATGCAGTTAGTGACAGAGTCAGGGCTGGAAGTACAGCTGGGCTCCAGAGCAAATACCCTTAAACAGTGTAGTAAGCTGTTTCCCTGTTAACATTCCTGGCAACCTTAATGTCTCTGCAGACACTCAACACTCTGGGCCTTCTGATCCTTTATCTCCTTGGTTCCTCTGTCCTACCACAGGTACTGACTCCTGAGGTCTTTGCTGCGGTTACAACAACATTCTCTCCAAATATGGATTTCAAGTTCTTCCCTCTCTGGTGTCACCTCCTGTTTTTCCAATCCTCTCTTGCATTTTTAAACATTTTCTTTCTTTATTTGGTTGCACCAGGTCTTAGTCACAGCACTTGGAATCTTTAGTTGCATCATGTGAGCTATTAGTCGTGACATGTGGGATCTAGTTCCCCAACCAGGGATAGAACCTGGGGCCTCTGCACTGGGAGCTTGGAGTCGTAGCTACTGGACCACCAGGGAGGCCCCTCCAACTCTCTATTGTAGTACTCCCACTTCAGAAATTCCTCAGACTCATGGAAGCCTCAAATGCAGCAACCGTATTGACCCTATTATTCCACTTACAGTAACATCCCTTGAAATCCTCCTTTCCTTTCAGTGGAGTTGGCAACAAACTGGGGGAACACTTTCTGATTCTGTTAGGTTATGCCATGTCATAAATCACCCCAGAGCTTAGTGGTTCAAAACAACAAGCATTTTACTTGCTCAAAATCCTGAGGGTCAGAAATTTGAGCAGGGCTTGCCTGAATGGTTCTTCTGCTCACCGTGAGATCAGCTGGAATCTCTCATGAGGTTGTAGTCCAATGGTAAGTGAGATTGGAGTGTCCCTAGCGGCTTCCCTCTCAAGTCTGGAACCTTGGTGGTGATGGTAGGATCATTCTCCTGTCTCTCTCAATTCATGCTGCACTGCAGGTGTCCACCTTGGACTTCTTTACACAGCAGTTGGAATCTCAAGAGTGAATATCCTAATTAGCAAAGCTAGAAACTGCAGAAGTCACACAGCGTCAGAAGTTACACAGCATCACCTCTGCTGCTTTCCATTACTTGAAACAAAACATATGGTGAACCCAGATCCAAAGAGAGTGGAAATAGACTGGATCTCTGAGGGGCAAGATTACACTGCAAAAGAGCAAGTGGAAAGGGCAGGGGAGGATTGTTGAGCCATCTTTGGAAACAATTTAATTATGACACAGCAGTACAATTTCTCCTTTGAATGGGTTTGTATTGATACTTCCTGTATCCTCTTTCCCTTTCTTCTTGCATGATAATATTCCCGAGCTGGTCAAGCCCACCCATCAACTGACCCCAGGTCTGCACCTGAATATCTGAATATTTCTGAAGAAAGATCACACAACCTTCTAACCATTCTCACTTTTTATTATTACCACGAGTCTCAAATCATCTCTGAAGACTTCTAGACAATCTCAACACAGTTTCCTGATATTCACCCTCCCACCCTCCAGCAAGACTATTTCACACCTCTTCTCCTTATATCTCTAACATCATTCTATTCCTCTAGCCCATCCTGGGGTTAGCATCACCTTACAATTTTATATGTAATTAGATGACAAGTACCTCTTTTTCCTACCATTACATCCATCAGTTTATAAGAATTGGAACTAATACTCCTTGCTTTCCATTCTGTTGAAGTGGAGACAGAATCCCTGATCCCATCCAAGGCAAACCCTTCCTTCCACTTGTGCCTCTTCTATCCTTTTTCACCTCATTACATACTTCTTTCCTGCATCTCTCTTTACTCCCTCTAACATTATCAACTTCTTGATCTCTGGGGATGCCTTCTTGTCTCTATTTGTACTCTCTTTTTGGTGATCACAAATAATCTCTTGGTCTTAATACAGTCCACCCTCTGACGACTCCTAAATTCTATCTCTAGCTAGGGCTTATATATCCTGGTGCCTACTTGAATATCTAATAAGGGTTTCAAAATTAGTTGTATAAAACAATGGGTTTAACCCCTTCCTCCCAGTCTCATCTGCTGTTCCTTAGCTTCCCGCTGGAGCAAAGGCCATCACCATTCATTCTATTTCTCATGATAAACATCCCACAGTCCTAATAGATTCCTTAATTTTCTCCATCCATTCATTCATCCATCCATCCATGAGTTCTTCCACTGTACTTTCAAATATTTTGAATTTGCTTGCTTTACCATTTCCACTGCTATCACCTCAGCTGAAGCCACAATAACATCTTGTAGTTGCCCACTTTGCCTTCAGTTTTCAACTTACTTTATTACTAGTTGAGTAAAGGCACCACTGTGTGGTTAAAATAAAAATTTATGGCATCAGACTGCCTGATTCAAATGACAACTTAATTAAAATGACAGGCAATTTATTAAGGAGCTTCCTGGGTGGCTCAGTGGTAAAGAATCTGCCTGTCAATGCAGGAGATGCAAGAGACACGGATTTGATCCCTGGGTGGGGAAGATGCCCTATAGAAGGAAATGGTGACCAGCTCCAGTATTCTTGCCTGGATAAAGAATCCCATGGACAGAGGAGCCTGGTGGGCTACAGTGCATGGGGGTCACAAAGAGTCAGACACGGACAACTGAGCATTCATGCATGGCATAGCAACTTATGCCATTTCACTCTTTTTCTTAAATCCCTTTAGTGACTTTGCATTGCAATGGAACAAAATCAAATGGCTGATCATGGCTGAAAAGGCTCCTGCCAAATTTCTAAACTCACCTCCTATACTCAGCCTACCCTTTAGCCACTCATTCCAACTGGACTTTCTAGCCTGAGAGCATGCTCTTTCCAGTCCCAGCCCTTTGAATGTGATATTTCTTCAGACATCTGTGTGGCTGCTCTGAGGGCATCATTCACAACTGAGTTCAAGTCACCTGCTCCCAGAGATCTTCTTTGTTGACAGTAAATAAAGGAGATTTCACGTGGCCCCTTGTAGACTCTGTATCACATTACTCCATTTTCTTCTTAGCATCACTGTCCAAAACGTGCATATTCATCAAACTCCTTGTTTACTCTTCCTCTTCCTAATCAGAGTGTTAGCTTTTTGAGAGAAAGAACTTTCTCTTGTGATTATAGACAAGGCCTGACACAGAGGATGTATCTGTAAATATTTCTTAACTAACTGGAAAAAAGTGAAAAGTGAAAGTGTTAGTTGCTCAGTTATTTCTGATTCTTTGTGACCCTATGGATGCAGCCTGCCAGGCTCCTCTGTCCACGGACTTCTTCAAGCAAGAATACTGGAGTGGGTTCCCTTCTCCAGGGGGATCTTCCTGACCCAAGTATTGAACCCAGGTCTTCCACATTGCAGGCAGACTTTCCACAGTCTGAACCAGCCACCAGAGCAATGGACTAGTTCTTTTTCACTTATTGAATCATACGAGTAATTCAAGCACATGAGAAAATTTTAAAATAACGTCAAGGCATAAAACAAGTAAAATTATCCTGCCTGTGCTCAGGACCTCCTTCCCTCTCCCCATTCCCTGTTTCTCTCCACCTTTGCCTGCTCCCTATCTGGGTCTCACTCCCAAAAAGTAAGTTGGTTTTGAAGTTTGTTGTTATTGTTCAGTAGCTCAGTCATATTCAACTCTTTGTGACCCCATAGACTGCAGCATGCCAGGCTTCCCTGTCCTTCACTGTCTTCTGGAGTTGGCTTAAACTCGTGTCCATTGAATTGGTGATGCCATCCAACCATCTTATCTTCTGTCATCCTCTCCCCCTGCCTTCAATTTTTCCTAACATCAGGGTCTTTACAATGAGTTGGCTCTTTGCATCAGGTGTTTGTAGAGTTTATCATATTACCATCACTTCTCTCCTCTTTGTCCATTTTTAAAAGTTGCATTATTGTTTAAAATGTCTTCCTTTGGTTACCTTTTAAATCATAAATAGTACGTGTAAACTGCTACTTCTTGACTCCCCATTATGGAAGAAAAGGAAAAATACACCAACACTTCCTTCCTCTTTTATCTGGCCCCTCTCCTCTCAGCTTCAGTCATTACTTTTACATGATCAAGGTTTATTACATTTATATTCTGATCTGCAGCTATAATTAAGTCTTCTGTGCTTTGACGATAGGTTAGTTTCTTAAAATCGAATACTATTAAATGGCAATTGCAAATGATGATTATGTAAATATTATTCAGTGTAGAACCAAGTAATTTGATTAGACTTGTAGAGAAGGAAAAATAATCCCAAATTACCAAACCTGTGGCACTCAAAGGAGAAAAATCCAGTCTTCAAGGTCAAATTAATTCTGTTTTCCACTCCATACTCCTTTACTTGCTAAAGTCACCCTGTGGTTTAATTTGCTTTGGTATATGATTTTTTTTTTGACCAGTTTGTTTTTTCTTTCCCCAAATCTCTAATTGCCTCTCTTTTTTTCTTGTTGATATGCAAATTATAACAATAAAATAAAATCTTTTTAGTGAGGTTACTGAGGGCTCATGCACTAAATATTTTGCATGTATTATTTCATTAAATACCCACAACAATCCTATGAAGTAGAAATTATTTCTGTACTCATTTTTGAAGTAAGAAAAAGGAACCAAAGAGAATTTAAGTAACTTCTCAAGGTCACACACATAGGTTGTAATTTGAACCAAGCAGTCTAATTTTGGAAACTGAAACTTTAATCACTTTGTGATGTCTTTGCTTGATTAGTAAGCATAGGAAATTTTAAAATTGCACTGTTATTGAAGTAAATCGATTTTTTTTCTAAATCGAGGATGTTTTGTGTGAGGGTTTCTGACTTCCTGCTTCAATTTAAACTTTCAAGTTTATTACTGCTGCGTAGCTGTCATCTTGACATTGGATTGAAATTCTGGTTTGGTCCATGTCTTCCTCTTTTCTAAGATTTTGCTGGTATTCAACCACAAGGAAGTTTTTCAGAATGGGTAACTGGAAAGTAAAATTTCTGAGTCTTTGTATATTTAAGTTCTTGCATTATATTGCCCTCATACTTGAATTTGAGTGGCTGTAAATTTAGGTTGGAAATAACCTATGCGAACTTTGCCAGGGTTGCTCTGCTATCTTCCAGCATCTAGAAGAGTTGGTGATGCCAATTCTTTTGTAGATATTTTCTCCCCTCTGGAAGTTTTTATCTTTGATGTTTCAAATTTTCCTAAGAATATGTTTAAGTGTGGGTATTTTTTCTCAGTAATTGGTATATCTCAGACCTGTGTTTTTACACCAGGAAATTTTCTTCTATGATTTATTTGATGACTTCCTTCCTTCCTGTTCTTTTTTTCTCTCCTTTCCTTCTGGCGTTCCTGCTGGACTGGTGGTGTAATTCTCAGAGTGAATTTAGTTCTACCATATTGCTTTAGTTTTTCTCTCTCTTTCCTTTATAAACCTCTTCTTCATTCTTTCTAATCTACAGTCTAGCTTGACTGTGTCTTCTAGTCCTTCTGTGATTTTTCTTTTGACAGTTATATGATTCCCTAAAGGTTGTAGCTGTCTCTGCACATGTTCAAGTGTCCTTTTTGATTTTGACAGATGTGGTGTCTTTTTTAATCTGTCCATGCATCCTTGATAATCAGTTGTTCTGTTTGCCATAGAATTTCTCTCATGTTGTTTATTTCCTCAACTGTTTGTTGAGCTTTGACTGCTTGTTCCTATTTGTAATAAAAGGACTAGATTTTCTACTATGGGACACTAGTGCAAGTTTCTTCTGGAGCTGAGTAAATCTGTTCCTACAGCAGATCCCACCACCCTTCGCTTTCAAAAAGATGTCTGAGCTACTCATTCTCCGGGGGCAGCTCACACTGCTTGCTCTTCTTATATAACCCTTTGTATTTTTAACCAAGTGGAGCCAGAATAAAGTGAGTCTTGTGGGAAGGCTTAAGGGAAAAAGATATTATAAAAAGTCAATGTGTGGCTTGCAGGATAGATGTGAAAAAGGGAAGTCTGTCTTTAAGTGGTGGTTCTGGCATGGGTTAGTATTTAATGTGGTTGACTGTGTACAAGGCCACCCTAAAGGTTTTTTTTTGGTGGTTGTTTCTAAAGAACAATTTTTAGAGCAGTTCAAAGTTCATAGCAAAATCGAAGGTAAGTTACAGAGGTTTCCCATATATCCTTTCTCTCCTTATATGTGTAGCAGCCCTCCACCCCCCACTCTCCACATCTCCCACCAGACTGGTACATTTTTTACAACTGAGGAACTTACATTGACACATCATTATCACCTGAAGTCCATAGTTTACATTATGGTTTGCTCTTTGTAGTGTACAGTCTATGGGTCTGGATAAAAGTCTAGATTATTCTAACGTCACATAGAGTGTTTTCTCTGCCCTAAAAATCTTCTGTGCTCCACGTATTCATCATTCTCTCTTCTCAACCTCTGGCAATGTGTGTGCACACTCAGTCGTGTCCTACTCTTTTTGACTGCATGGATGGCAGCATGCCAGGCTCCTCTGTCCATGGAATTTTCCAGGCAAGAATACTGGTGTGGGTTGCCATTTCCTCCTCCAGGGGATCTTCCCAACCCACGTCTCCTGAGTCCCTGCTTTGGCAAGTAGATTCTTTACCACTGAGCCACCTGGGAAAGCTCTGGCAAATACTGATCTTTTTATTGTCTCTATAGTTTTACATTTCCCAGAATGTTATATAATTGGAATCATGTATCATGGAGCCATTCCAGATTGGCTTCTTTTACTTAGTAATATACATTTAAGGTTCCTCCATAGCTCTTCATGGCTTGACAGCCCATTCCTTTTTAGGGCTGAATAATATTCCTTGTCTGCATGTACTGCAGTTTATTTATGCATGCACCTATTGAAGGACATCTTGCTTTCTTCCATTTATAGGATTTTTGATGGTGGTGAGTTTTTTCTCTCCCTCTTAAAACTTAGCGATCAGGAGATTAAAACCATCTCCTCCAATCCCTGGACATCTACAAAGTCACTGCCCAGCCACAACCATTAGCAGCATGGCAGACCTCCTGGACTCAGAATAGAGAGAAGTGTTTAAATCTATATTGTCTAGAGAAGGGACTGGGTGTGCTACCTGGGACCAGATCTGGTCTCTTCCTAACTTGGTATTTTGTGTTATTTTACTAATGATGTTTTTTATCTTGTGATATAAGATCACTGTGAAAAACTTGAAAAATTCAGAATTTAAAATATTAAATTATCACACAATATTCTATCAACTAGAGAAAAGGTTATAATTTCGATGTGTATCTTTCCAGTTTTTTGAGAAGAAATAGGTAGCATACAGTGTGTACAGTTTTTGTCTTTAGAAAAATTTATAGCTCATGTCTTTAAATATTCTTCAAAATATGATTCTTGATGTTGCATCATATTTATTATATAGCTACAGTACCATTTATTTGACTATTTTATACTTTTGATTTTTGGAACATTTCTAGTTTTTGTATTATAAATCATACTATGAGAAAAATCCTCATTCATAAAGCTCCCCCCTTCTCCTCCTGCCCCCCCTTCTCTTATTCTTGGATTAATTCTTAGAAAGGCAGATAAGACCAAAGTGTTTCAATACATTTTAAAGTTTATGATACATGCTGCCAAATTGTCCATCTGTTGAGGTTGTATCAAGGAATACATTTTTTTTTTGTTATTGTGTAAGAATTCCCTTTTGACTGAACTAACATCTACACTTGATATTATCTTTAAAAAAAGAGTAGGAGAAAAGATTTTCTATCCGCATGACAAGAGAACATGTTTTTCAATGTTTTTCTTATGTGTTTTTTATTCTTTATTCTTATGGAGACAAAGTGAAGTTGCTCAGTCATGTCCGACTCATTGCGACCCCCTGGACTGCAGCATACAAAGCTTCCCTGTCCACCACCAACCCCCAGAGCTTGCACAAACTCATGTCCATTGAGTTGGTGATGCCATCCAACCATCTCATCCTGTGTCATTCCCTTCTCCTGCCTTCAATCTTTCCCAGCATCAGGATCTTTTCCAATGAGTCAATTCTTTGCATCAGGTGGCCAAAGTATTGGAGCTTCAGCTTTAGCATCAGTCCTTCCAATGAACATTCAGGGTTGATTTTCTCTAGGATTGAATGGTTTGATCTCCTTGCAGTCCAAGGGACTCTCAAGAATCTTATCCAACACCACAGTTCAAAAGCATCAATTCTTTGGTGCTCAGCTTTCTTTATGGTCCAACTCTCATATCCATACATGACTATTGGAAAACCTATAGCTTTGACTAGATGGACCTTTGTCAGCAAGTAATGTCTCTGCTTTTTAATATACTGTCTAGGTTGGTCATAACTTTTCTTCCAAGGAGTGCTGCTGCTGCTAAGTGGCTTCAGTCGTATCCGACTCTGTGTGACCCCATAGACAGCAGCCCACCAGGCTCCCTCATCCCTGAGATTCTCCAGGCAAGAACACTGGAGTGGGTTGCCATTTCCTTCTCCAATACATGAAAATGAAAAGTGAAAGTGAAGTCGCTCAGTTGTGTCCGACTCTAAGCATCCTTATGGACTGCAGCCTACCAGGCTCTTCTGTCCATGGGATTTTCCAGGCAAGAGTATTGGAGTGGGGTGTCATTGCTTTCTCTGCTTCCAAGGAATAAGTGTCTTTTAATTTCATGGCTACAGTCACCATCTGCAGTGATTTTGGAGCCCAAGAAAATAAAGTCTGTCACTGTTTCCACTGTTTCTCCATCCATTTGCCAAGAAGTGATGGGACTGGATGCTATGATCTTAATGTTTTGAATGTTGAGTTTTAAGCCAGCTTTTTCACTCTCCTTTTTCACTTTCATCTAGAGGCTCTTCAGTTCCTCTTCACTTTCTGCTCTAAGGGTGGTGTCATCTGCATATCCAAGGTTATTGCTATGGAGATACGGATATTATCTGAGGTTATTGATATTGAGACTAAATATTTGTCTATCTATCCTATTTGCATGTCTTTTGTAATTTTTCCTGCTCATGTCTTTTTGCCTATTTTTCTGTTGATATGTCTCTCTTTTATTATATGTGACTTTTACGATTAAGAATTCTCTCCCATGGCTTCCCTGGTAGCTCAGTGGTTAAGAATGTGCCTGCTAATGCAGGAGATACGAGTTTGATCCCTGATCATGGAGCAGCTAAGCCCATGTACCGGAAGTATTGAGCCTGTGCTCTAGAGCTCAGGAAGCACAAATGTTGAATCCACGTTTTGCACCTGCTGAAGCCTGCACACTTCTAAGGCCTTAATATATTAAGCCTGAAAATTAATTTCAAGACAAGTAGCATCTTTTCAGGCTTCCCAGGTGGTTCAGTGGTTAAAGAATCTGCCTGCAATGCAGGAGGCACCTGTTGGATCCTTGGGTTAGGAAGATCCCCTGAAGAAGGGCGTGGCAACCCACTCCAGTATTCTTGCCTAGAGAATTCCAGGGACAGAGGAGCCTGGCAGGTTACAATCCATAGGGTCATGAAGAGTCAAACATGACTGAAAGCGATTGAACACACATACATAGCATCTTTGTACTATCCAGGCTTCGTTTTCCAACATGATTTATTTTCCTGGGTACTCAAATGGCTAACTTGCTATATATTCAGTATAATATCTACAACATAATATCTTTGATAAACCTATAAAATCCTGCAGAAGTGTGATTCGACCCAAGCAGTCCTGAACCAGCAATCAGGAAATGGATCCTTGCTTCAGCCCTGTCACCAATTGACTATATGAAGGTGAATGATGAGCATTTTTAGGTTTCTGTGTTTTCACCTGTAAAGTGAGGAAGCTTTGATGAAGACTTCTCTAAGATCTCTCCAGCAACAGCAGTCTATAACTGCATGAATCATGTTGCAAAATTTGTACAGCAAGTGGTCCCTTCCAGGAAGAGAATGTTAACTCTAGCTCCCAGCACTGGCGTCCACAGGCATGCACAGAACTGTGATTGAACGCATCCACCTACTGCTCCTTAGATGAAAGTCAGTAAGAAACAGAACTGTGCACACTATGGAATTAGTTTCATTTCTTACCTTTTCGAGCTCTTAGTGCTGTGATAAAGACAAATTTAAAACCACCCCATCATGCCATTGTTGCCGTTCTGAAGCAGGGGTGAGATGTGAGCTTTCAGTGGGAGGAGGTGGGCCTTATGTTGGAGGCATGGAGCCGTGGCCACTGTTACCATTTTGCAAAGCTCCAGGGAAGCGAGACAAAAGAAACGGAGCTGCTTTGAAGGTCCCTGCCAAACTTTTCTCAAGAGCAACAGGATTAGAAGGAAAATGAGGCTTCTAAGAGCATGACCAAGCACTTAATACCCCCTTGGAACTCACAAAACAAAAACACAATCATCTTCACCTCACCATTAAAAAGAAAACACGAAGGACAGTGGCTTTGCTTGATCTCATTAATTGGATTCTAAAGCTTCGATGGAAATTCTGCTGCAAAGAGGTGACCAAAGCTTTATGGCCAGGACGAAACAACTCAGAGTAAAGCATTGGGTCCACTCAAGACCTTTCATCCCTGGAAAAACGGGGCTTAATTTCTACATCATAAATGGTTTGAATCTGCAGAACTTTTCTTATTGCTTTTGAAAGCAATTCAGTTTCAAGAACAAAGGAAGCTTGAACGCAGTTTGGTGATGGCCATTAATAGCTCTCATTTAGATGGATATTTTGGCAAGCTTTTTTTTTTACCCATTGTCACACAAAAAAATGAACTGGTGATGCCTAAGCAAGCAGGAGAAGAGTTTAATATACTGGCAGATAAAAACACAGCACATACTGAAGGAATGTATTATGGACATAAGCCATAAAAATGTTTTCAATTTCTTTCGGTGCTAAGCTACATCATAAGAAACTAGTCAATTTTTGGAGAGTCACTTGAGGCAATTTGCATATAGAATGTTTATTGCAGGATGGCAGCTGTGACTGAATAAACGCTGCCAGTCCTTGGGAATGTTGCCTCTCATCTCTGTCCAGGCTACCAGCATCTGGAAGTTGTGGCCATGCTGCATTAAGAAAAATGATTCAAGGGATTAAGATACATTGTTAAATCTTTCCCACAAAGTTTATATCATTTTGACTTAATTTGCCGCTAATTGATGCAGTCCTGTTTGAGGTTCTCTGAGTCCTCTTAAGGGACTCAGAGAAAGAGGACTCAGAGAAATAAATCAAGAGAAATAAACATCAAGAGAAATAAATGCTTTCTCCCAACTCCAGAACCTTCCTTTTCTTTTCCTTTGTTCTGTTTTTAAAAGAATAAATTCACTCCGTCTGTACACACCGAGATCCTGTCCCATTTCATTGTGCAAAACAGCTTACTGTGAAGCCTTCTTTACAACTGGATTCTGGGGAAGCTTTTAATTACGCACTAAGGGGAGGGGGGTTCATGTGGATGAAAGAATGATGAAAATGCTATGAAGAGTGACAAGGAGTAAAAGAGAGGATAATATGTCAAATTAGAAAAGCAAACAGACACATTTCTTTGACTTCATTCTAGATGGAAGAAAGAGGGAGTATTTACAAACCACCCTGCACACAGAAGGCTCCTTTTCCCTGGGAGCCCTGGGAAAGGGTGGGGAGGGGAGGGCAGAGCCAGCCCGCAGGCTGCAGCTCCTGTGAATTTCCTGGTCCAGACAGAGGGAGAGCAGTGGAGCAGCTCCGCTTTCGCTTCCGGTTGCCTTTGAGGTCTGGTCCTGATGCTGAGCAGCCTGAGAGCTCCGGCCTCTTTCCTGGCTGCCTTCCACAGGCTCCCAGTGTGTCTCAAGAGCAAATGTCACCAACTGAAGTTGGTCTTCCACTTCTTGCCAGTCTAAATCAGTTCTCCCAGCTGTATTTGCTCAGGGCATCCTGGGGGTTTCCTTGCTGGCTCCCATGCCGTCTGTAAATATGCACTGACTTGCGTGCTTACTGGTTTTCCTGTCCTGACTGTACCTCCCTGCCAGGGCTCTGCTGTGGCATCCCAACAGCTGGAACAAGTGCCCAGTACATCCTTGGTGACAGATTAGCGAACTTCTTGGTTTTCTGAGGAAGAATCATCGCCACTCCCATCTCTGCCTTGTCCCGGCAGAATTCTACAACAGCTTGATTTCCATCTGTCTCCATTTTACTTTCTCACTCCCTTCCTCTGTCCTTCCCTCCTTCCCCTATTCATTTGTAACAACTTTATTGGTTTCCTTGTTTTTTCTCCCATGTTGCTCTAGAAGGAAACAGATGGGTAGAGGATTTCAGATGAATACTGAATATCACATCCCCATTGATGAGATCATTTCAGAATTTTCTAAAATTACTCTTCACGGTTGCATGGCCAGGGAGAAAATATCCCTGGGTTTTTGAGAGTGGGGGGTGCTGCTGCCAGATTTAAATTGTTATTAAAGAGACAAAGACTCACCATGGTAAAGCTTCTGGAAAGTTTTCTTTAGCAATAGGCTATATTCAGTAAATAGCATTTACCTAGAGGTATGCTGGGTGAGAACTCCTTCTCTCTCTCTCTGTGTGTGTGTGTGTGTGTGTGTGTGTGTGTGTGTGTGTGTGTNTCTCAAGAGCAACAGGATTAGAAGGAAAATGAGGCTTCTAAGAGCATGACCAAGCACTTAATACCCCCTTGGAACTCACAAAACAAAAACACAATCATCTTCACCTCACCATTAAAAAGAAAACACGAAGGACAGTGGCTTTGCTTGATCTCATTAATTGGATTCTAAAGCTTCGATGGAAATTCTGCTGCAAAGAGGTGACCAAAGCTTTATGGCCAGGACGAAACAACTCAGAGTAAAGCATTGGGTCCACTCAAGACCTTTCATCCCTGGAAAAACGGGGCTTAATTTCTACATCATAAATGGTTTGAATCTGCAGAACTTTTCTTATTGCTTTTGAAAGCAATTCAGTTTCAAGAACAAAGGAAGCTTGAACGCAGTTTGGTGATGGCCATTAATAGCTCTCATTTAGATGGATATTTTGGCAAGCTTTTTTTTTTACCCATTGTCACACAAAAAAATGAACTGGTGATGCCTAAGCAAGCAGGAGAAGAGTTTAATATACTGGCAGATAAAAACACAGCACATACTGAAGGAATGTATTATGGACATAAGCCATAAAAATGTTTTCAATTTCTTTCGGTGCTAAGCTACATCATAAGAAACTAGTCAATTTTTGGAGAGTCACTTGAGGCAATTTGCATATAGAATGTTTATTGCAGGATGGCAGCTGTGACTGAATAAACGCTGCCAGTCCTTGGGAATGTTGCCTCTCATCTCTGTCCAGGCTACCAGCATCTGGAAGTTGTGGCCATGCTGCATTAAGAAAAATGATTCAAGGGATTAAGATACATTGTTAAATCTTTCCCACAAAGTTTATATCATTTTGACTTAATTTGCCGCTAATTGATGCAGTCCTGTTTGAGGTTCTCTGAGTCCTCTTAAGGGACTCAGAGAAAGAGGACTCAGAGAAATAAATCAAGAGAAATAAACATCAAGAGAAATAAATGCTTTCTCCCAACTCCAGAACCTTCCTTTTCTTTTCCTTTGTTCTGTTTTTAAAAGAATAAATTCACTCCGTCTGTACACACCGAGATCCTGTCCCATTTCATTGTGCAAAACAGCTTACTGTGAAGCCTTCTTTACAACTGGATTCTGGGGAAGCTTTTAATTACGCACTAAGGGGAGGGGGGTTCATGTGGATGAAAGAATGATGAAAATGCTATGAAGAGTGACAAGGAGTAAAAGAGAGGATAATATGTCAAATTAGAAAAGCAAACAGACACATTTCTTTGACTTCATTCTAGATGGAAGAAAGAGGGAGTATTTACAAACCACCCTGCACACAGAAGGCTCCTTTTCCCTGGGAGCCCTGGGAAAGGGTGGGGAGGGGAGGGCAGAGCCAGCCCGCAGGCTGCAGCTCCTGTGAATTTCCTGGTCCAGACAGAGGGAGAGCAGTGGAGCAGCTCCGCTTTCGCTTCCGGTTGCCTTTGAGGTCTGGTCCTGATGCTGAGCAGCCTGAGAGCTCCGGCCTCTTTCCTGGCTGCCTTCCACAGGCTCCCAGTGTGTCTCAAGAGCAAATGTCACCAACTGAAGTTGGTCTTCCACTTCTTGCCAGTCTAAATCAGTTCTCCCAGCTGTATTTGCTCAGGGCATCCTGGGGGTTTCCTTGCTGGCTCCCATGCCGTCTGTAAATATGCACTGACTTGCGTGCTTACTGGTTTTCCTGTCCTGACTGTACCTCCCTGCCAGGGCTCTGCTGTGGCATCCCAACAGCTGGAACAAGTGCCCAGTACATCCTTGGTGACAGATTAGCGAACTTCTTGGTTTTCTGAGGAAGAATCATCGCCACTCCCATCTCTGCCTTGTCCCGGCAGAATTCTACAACAGCTTGATTTCCATCTGTCTCCATTTTACTTTCTCACTCCCTTCCTCTGTCCTTCCCTCCTTCCCCTATTCATTTGTAACAACTTTATTGGTTTCCTTGTTTTTTCTCCCATGTTGCTCTAGAAGGAAACAGATGGGTAGAGGATTTCAGATGAATACTGAATATCACATCCCCATTGATGAGATCATTTCAGAATTTTCTAAAATTACTCTTCACGGTTGCATGGCCAGGGAGAAAATATCCCTGGGTTTTTGAGAGTGGGGGGTGCTGCTGCCAGATTTAAATTGTTATTAAAGAGACAAAGACTCACCATGGTAAAGCTTCTGGAAAGTTTTCTTTAGCAATAGGCTATATTCAGTAAATAGCATTTACCTAGAGGTATGCTGGGTGAGAACTCCTTCTCTCTCTCTCTGTGTGTGTGTGTGTGTGTGTGTGTGTGTGTGTGTGTGTGTATTACTTGTCATTGTGTCTAAATGTCATATCTGGGAGAAATTATCTTCCTTTAGGCATTTCCAATAGCATCTGCCTTGGGACTGCCAAGAGAAGATTACTTGGCCCCAGAAAGAATATTTTAATGGCTCATATAAATAGAATTAATGGGGCTTTCTTGATGGATCAGTGGTAAAGAACTCACCTGCCAATGCAGGAGATATGGGTTTGATCCCTGGGTCAAGAAGATCCCCTGCAGAAGGAAAGGGCAACCCATTCCAGTATTCTTGCTTGAGAAATCCCATACACAGAGGAGCCTGGTGAGCTACAGTCCATGGGGTTGGAAAAGAATCAGACATGATGTAGTGACTAAACAATAATTAATAGCATATGATTGTTTTCTCCTCCCTTTAAAAAATGTGATTAAATGTGTCAGTACAGCAATGCCATGCTTTGAATATATGAAAGACATTCCAGGTATTATTGCCTGCTTCTTATATTTGATTATCACAATCCTTACGCTCCAGAAAATGAAGTGGATGTGGGCTTGGCTCCTTCAGAGAAGCAATCTCAACTTTGTCAGCACTAAGCCCATCTCATTGTTGAGCCCATCTCTAGCATTGATACTATGAGCTGAGTTGTTAGATTCAAAGATCAAGCGGAGCCTGCCACGGTACTTGGGAGCTAAATCCCCTCTCTTCCCAGTGATGTCCATAGCAATTTGACTCTAGGTCAGCCACCTCTCTCTCTCACCTTCATCTCAGCTTAAGAAAGGCTGCCCTGGTGCAAAACTGCAGTGAGTCTCGACATTTAAGTGCAGACAGGGAGATCTGTTGGTTACCTAGCAACGTGGCAACAGAAGCATCCTTGTGCTATTTAGTTTTTCAAGTAATGAAATGATAGTCGCAACATTTTGCATTTAAACAGCACAGTCTCCACGGGTCTGACAGTCTGTTGTAAATAGAGAAAAGGAGCCACAAGACTGGTCTCCAGGGATGGCTAGCTCCATTTTACAGGTGGCTAAGCTAGAGCAAACACAGTAAAATGAACTTGGGCTCATTTTACATGAGTGGCAGGGCTAGCTAGGAAGCATGCAGAACTTCCAACCAATGGAAAAGGCTAAAGAAAAGAATCTGTAAACCAGCTCATTTTTTCTCGTTAAACTTTTCAACTCCTAGGGAGTAGAGAATGTGTTCTTCATATATTTTGAAAAGTACTTGCCTGACTGATTGCTAAATTATAGATGAAGTCGGTGGGTAGGTGGTCTGTCTTGCAACCTCAAGGCTGAAAAGAAATCCACTCTAGGAGGGTTTGCAAGATGTTGTTAGTTTTCTAAAATTGCAGTTATTCTGGGATTGTTTTCTGAAAATGAAATTCATTCCTGATCCGAAGGTAGTTACTGTTACTTGTCTATGCCTTTTTTTTTTTTTGCTAACAGTACTGGCTTTAAAAAAATTGCCCCCCCCCACTTTTTTGATACTCCTTCCATTGAGAGAGAGAATTTTTTAAATCTCTCCTTGAATCTGGGTGGGCTTATGACTGATTCAACCCATAGACTGTCATGGAAATTATGCTAGATGGCTTCCTAGGCTGATTCATAAAAGGTGATACAGCTTCCCCCCTGTTCACTGAAACATTCACATTGGGAGCCCAATGAAAGAAGTCCAGCTACCATGAGCCCACAACGCTGTGAGGAAACCCAAGTCACCCTGTGGGACTATGCATAGGCATTTTGGTTAACCATCCCAGCTGAGCTCAGCCTATGAGTCATTCCCACCCAGGAACCAGATTATTTGAGTGAAGAAAACTCCAGATAATTATGCTGTTTCCCCCCACCCCACTACTCCACGCATTCCCGTGGTCCCATCAGAAACCCCAGACATTGCAAAACATAGTAGTCATTCTTTCTGTACCTTTCTAAATTATCTGTAAGAATGACGAGCAGTTTTGATACCTACCCACACCATCAGCTGAGAGCCTTGGCAGAAGGATTCTTTCCTTGTGTGTTTCAAAGCATTGTTGATGCCATGTGCTGCCTTGATCCTGGTTATCCTGAAGAATACCCACTTCTCACATTTCAGCTGGCTGAGCTGGGTTGGAATTCAATCTGGCTGGCTTGCCAGGTAGCCCTTCAGTCCTGACTGTGGTCTTTGGGATGCTGCTGTCAAGTGTAGAGAAGAAAAACAAGTCACGTCTACCCAACTGTGACTGACGGACTCCTGAGAACGGCAGTTGTGTAGACCCTGTGTCCCGAGTGATGGGCCATGGCCACTGAACTGTGTAGTCTCACATCCAAAAATGCACACAGTTCAGTCCTTTCTTTGTGTGTGTGCATTTGCATCTGCTCACTGAGGCATTTCCGTGGTGCTCAGGATGGTGCATTATTTTTAAAGGGGAATTTCTGATTTCAACGCTTCCTGCAGACGTGCAGAGGAAACCTGCTGAGTCACCACAGGTGGCCAGAGCTGCTGGCTGATGGGGTTTCTGATGGAGGGGTTATTGCCAGTGCCAGCCTCAGGCATCTGTGAAGGGGTGAAGAGGTCTCATTAGGAAGGAGTGCTGCCTTCTGGGACCCTACTTGTCATCCTGGGGGTGGTTGTTTAGCCACTAACTTGTGTCTGACTCTTCTGGGACCCCATGGACGGTAGCCCTCTAAGTTCTTCTGTCCATGGGATTTCCCAGGCAAGACTACTGGAGTGGGTTGCCATTTCTTCCTCCAGAGGATCTTTCTGACCCAAGAATCGAACCTGAGTCTCCTGCACTGAAGGTGGATTCTTTACAGTCTGTCACCTTTTTTGGTTACAGAGAAAATACCTGGGCTCTTAGATAGACCTAGCTTTGAAAGCCAAACTTGCCATCTAGATACTGTTTGATCTTGGGTCCCTGAGTCTGCTCTTCCCCATCCCCCACCCCCATGGAAATGAAAATAATGCTTAAATCAGGGCTGCTGGAAGGATTAAATGAGCTCATTGCATGGCAGGAGGCTCAAGAAAATGACCTCTCTGAAAATACAAGTGCCACATCAAGGATTTCTGTAATGCAATGAGTGCTTATCAGTGAGTGCTCACTCATCACTAAATGATAATTAAAGCAAGGATTGGCAGGAACTAAGTGGAGAGGGTCAAAGGGGAGAGAGAGAATTTGGTAGAAAATGGGTAAGAACACCAAAGACACTGATTTTCTCACCTCACAGCTTACCCAGATGTCTGGCCTTTTATGGAAAACTAGTATATATAGAGTTGGCCAAAAAGTTTTTTTTTGGTTTTTCTATAAGATCTTAAGGAAAAATCCTAATGAAACTTTTGACCAACCGTATATGTGTGTATATATATATATACATATATATACATGTAATATATATAATGTATATATGTTAAATATACATTTTAATCACTTCTAAGGTATATATACATAATATGTATGTATATAAGTATATATATATACATATCTATAAATATACTTATATACTAAGCATATTATGTATATACATTTAATATATATTTTAAAATCAATTCTAAGGTACACTTTAAATTTAGTATCTCTGAATTTTGAATTCATTTGACAATTTATGGCCTTATAATTACAATTTTATATGACATATGAATATGAACATATTTCATAATTGTGGCAACTTAGTTTTGATGAATACAGTAATACTTTTATTAACAACAATGGTTCATCAGGATCTCTTAGAACTGTACCATCCAAAACTATAGCCAAAACTGTGAATTTTGAGCACTTGAAGTGTGGCTGGTACAAATGATAATGTGCTGTAGCACGAAATACTCACCAGAGGCTGGAAAATTCTTTACGAAAACAAATAGTGCTAAAATATCTCCTTAATACTTTTTTGTTGATTATGTGTTGAAATGCTAATACTTTGGCTATATTGGATTAAATAGACTGTATTATTAAAGTTGATTTCATCTTTTTATTTTTCAGGGTCACTAGAAACTGTTAATTTCCACATGCAGATCACTTTTCTTTTCTCCTGAAAGTGTTGCTTTAGAACAAAGTTCTTGGAGGCCATCTGCTGTGACCACCCTGTAGAAGCTGGATATACTTCAACCCTAAATTTGGTTCAAATGTTGAGACTGATTAAGCCACATCTCAAGAGGGGACGAAAAACTTTGCTAGTCACATAATGAGGCACTCTGGGGAGAGCAGCGTTAAGTCCTGGGCGGTTCCAAAAATAGCCTGAGACCTGAGGGATGGGAGACTGGTTGCAGTTTTTATAGCCATTTGGGGGTAGAACTGGGTTCCCATGTGCTGGCAGAAGCTTGAGTGACTTGAAAGTCCTTGGAGGGAACATCTGGGATTTCTTTTCAGCTTTTCCAGATGTGGGGCGGAAGGGGAAGAGGGAAAGGGAAAGTTAAAAGCTGTCAATTCCAAGACTTCCCTGGTGGCGCGTAGATAAGAATCCACCTGCCAATGTAGAGGACATGAGTTCAATCTCTGATCTGGGAAGATCCCACATGCTAAGGAGCAACTAACCCCGTGTGCCCGTTACCGAAGCCTGTGCCCATTACGGAAGCCTGTGCCCTTGAGCCCACATATGGCAACTCCTGACGCCTGGAGCCTGTGCTGCACAGCAAGGGAAGCCGCTGCCGTAAGAAGCCCACGCACCACTGTGAACAGGAGCCCCCACGAACCACAGTGAGAGAAACCCAGCACAGCCAAAAATAAATAAATGAATTTTTTAAAAAAAGATATAACACTCAAAACAAAAAACTGTCAATTCCAACTGCTGATCATAAAAGAGCCAGACTTCTTATTACATGATCTGATCTTGTGCCTTCACTTTACCAACGAGCACCCAGACACAGAAAGGGGAGGTGGCTTGCCTAACGTCTTCAGGCAGCCAGTGGCAGTGCTGGGGCTGGGATCCAGGCCCCTGGAGATCAGAGATTTTTCCTCTCGTTCACAGCCCTTTGGGGAAAGTTTCCTTGGAGGACAAGGAAATTCTTTCTCCAGGGGACAGTAGTCTCCATGTTTCGTGGATCTGTTGGGAAGAAGGAGTGCTGAAGGATGGTAGTCAGGCTTAGCATCAACCACACATCCTGTGCAGCACCCCCCACCCCCAGCCGTCTCCCCTAGGGCAACTCCAGGCCAACTTGGCTGATATTTGATGATGAGCTGGTTTAGTAAACTGACTTAAAAAGTAAATAGAACTCAACATAAAATCAAAAGGAAATCAAGAGTTGGAAACAAAACAAAACAGAAAACCCCCAAACACAAACAAATCCGTGAGAACAGAGTGGACACTGTGTGCTCACTTGTTTGGATGTCAAAGTAGCTTTGAGTCAGGTCAGGAAGCTCTCACACCTACATTCTACATGAGGATTAAAAACTTCCGTGAGAGGTTGTGAGTCCAAGGACAGGGAGTTCCCATTGCAGGTGCAGAGCTGAAATGCTTTACAGACGAAAGGGAATAAGCTCATTGGGGTTTGCTTGAATACATCCAGGAGACTCATTTTAAGTACATAGTGTGCATTTTGGAAACCCGAGTATTTAGAAGACTTAGTACTTTTAAGCCGGAGTACTTAAAAACAGGGAACCGGTTTTAAAATCCGAATCTTTGCCCGGATCTTGGCTTCTCTGAAGTGTCAGTAGTTTTGCATTTTCTATTTATTGTATCATACAAAAATCATTCTGAATTTGTGTTGATTTTTTTGGTTTTCTTCCACCCTGGGGAGTCAAGCAAGCTTATCAGTGGAAACGACTTTGGATAGAATCACCAACAATAACCTATTCCAGCTGACATTTTCTGGGATGCTGGCACACTCTCTGCTGCCTTCCAGGAAGAGGAAAGGATGGAAGGGGTTGATTGAGGAGCAGATAAAGAGCTCCTCCTGTATCACAGCCAACCAAGAGAATTCCATCAGTGTTTGCGTGTAAAGTCAGCTCACAATTGTCTGGCAAATGGGAATGACAGACAGAAAGAGGTAGAAGTCATGGATGGTATCCAGTTACTTATATTTAGCATTGCACTGTCTTTTGTTGGGTTGTGCTTTCTAAAACTTTTTATTTTATTTATTTATTTGGCTGTGGCAGGTCTTAGTTTTAGTTGGTATGTGGGATCTTAGTCCCCGAACAGGGATCAATCTTGTGTTCCCTGCACTGCCAGATGGACTCAACCACTGGTTCACCAGGTATGCCCCTTGAGTGGTGTCTTTTAAATATAGAGAATGAATTTTGTGGTTACAGCAAAACCAATATATATCAAATTATACATTCTATAGCAACCCTGGGGACACGGCTCGTTATATTGTCTCTATTGATTTTATTATTTACTATCTGAAGGGCTTTTTATGTTTGGAGAAGAATACTTGCTATTACCTATCTTTCCTTTCATGCTCAATTTATTAACTTCTTGGATTTTATAAAACAATAAGCATTATAGGTGACTAAATAATATTCTAAATACGTGTGAGTGTGCATGCTCCAGTCATGTTTGACTCTTTTGTGACCCCATGGACTATAGCTCACCAGGCTCCTCTTTCCATGGAATTTTCCAGGCAAGAGTACTGGAGTGGTTTGTCATTTCCTCCTGATTCTAAACAGTTGCATGCGATTTAACATAACTAACATGTCAAAATTGATGAATTTGAGAAGATATCCCCCCTGAAACTTAGAAATTTATTTGATTAAATGCTTTCACACAGTAAATCTTCACAGGTCCTTGTATTAGGATTCTCCTAAATGCTCTAAACATCCCAAGAGGGAGATAAAACACACAGAATATCACAATGAATGCAGTCCTATTTTTCTACTTACAGTATTGATTTCAGTGTTTTATTGATTTTAGTGTTTTTTATCCAAATCTGTATTCTCCTTCTCACTTGTGTTCTTATACCTTCCCAAGGTAACAATAACTTCATCAGACCAACATACAGGGCAGGCTCTGGGATGCACCACTGGTTCTTGGTCTGGATCAGTTCAGTTCAGTTCAGTCGCTCAGTCGTGTTCGACTCTTTGTGACCCCATGACTTGTGGCACGCCAGGCCTCCCTGTTTATCACCGTCTCTCGGAGTTACCGTCTCTCGGAGTTCACTCAGACTCGTGTCCATCGAGTCTGTGATGCCATCCAGCCATCTCATCCTCGGTTTCCCCTTCTTCTCCTGCCCTCAATCCCTCCCAGCATCAGAGTCTTTTCCAATGAGTCAACTCTTCACATGAGGTGGCTAAAGTACTGGAGTTTCAGCTTTAGCATCATTCCTTCCAAAGAACACCCAGGGCTGATCTCCTTCAGAATGGACTGGTCGGATCTCCTTGCAGTCCAAGGGACTCTCAAGAGTCTTCTCCAACACCACAATTCAAAAGCATCAATTCTCCGGCACTCAGCCTTCTTCACAGTCCAACTCTCACATCCATACATGACCACAGGAAAAACCATAGCCTTGACTAGACAGACCTTAGTCGGCAAAGAATGTCTCTGCTTTTGAATATACTATCTAGATTGGTCATAACTTTTCTTCCAAGGAGTAAGCGTCTTCTAATTTCATGGCTGCAGTCACCATCTGCAGTGATTTTGGACCCCAAAAATATAAAGTCTGACGCTGTTTCCACTGTTTCCCCATGTATTTCCCATGAAGTGATGGGACCAGATGCCATGATCTT